>JAOTRH010437193.1:0-33987 GCA_034768845.1 Heliamphora exappendiculata | reverse complement strand
TAAATTGTGAGTGTTATGAAAAAAATATTAGTTTGTAATTAAAAATAATTATAATTTATAATAAAAAAATTATAAATATTTTTAAAAAATAATTTATTATCAAAATTAATAACAAAAAAAAATTAAAAAATACAATCAGTAATAATGACAAACACCACCCTTGGTAGGTTACAGATCTACGGTCTGCCATGAAAGAATCAAACATTAATTCATCCACCATTCATCTTATTCTGACATAAGTGGCCTTTGATTGACAAAGGTTAAGGGTAGTAACTTTTAATTTTTTATTATTAATTTTAATTATAAATTATAAATTTTTTTAAATATTTATAATTTTTATTATAATATATAATTATTTTTTTATTTTAATTAAAAATTATAATTTTTATTGTATTTACAATTTTTAATAAAAATTATACTCTATAAACTACTACCATTTTAAACAAACACCACCATAATCTTCCCTACATTGCTAGTCTATTTGTTCATGTTAATAAATTAGTTGAATAATATTTAGTTTTTTATTAATTTAAAAATTCAAATTATTATAAATTTAATAATAAAATTTACATTTTAAATTAATAAAAAATAAGTTTATTCATCCACCATAATAGGAAGTGAACAAATTTGTTTTTAGTTTTTCCTTCTTTTTTTTTCTTTTTTTTTTTTTTTTTTTGAGAAAAGGTGGCCGATGACTTCCAAGTTATATTCTCCTAGATTATTCATTTTCTTCATATAAAAATGTACTTCTTAACATATTTTTTATACTGTTCTTTAAATTTGGAATTTTATAGTTGAAAGCTAGCTTATTGGGGGCGGTTCATTTAGATATATCTGGCTTCTTTTTTTTTTTTGTTGCTTGATTCTATTGAGATTTTGAAGCTTAGTCGATACTATTCGCTATCGATTGATATATACATAACTGTATTATTAAAATGATTCGTACACTAATAATACTATTTAAATTTGCATACCTAGAAAGGAATACGTTTGGGCTATGCATTTAAATTATTGGTTTTAGTTTGCATTAATCTACACCAAATAGATCATGTGTTCACAAGAAATGCCATGCTTTAAAGTGTTTAATTTGTTGTAACAAAAAACATATATAATTTCTATGACTAACAAAAATATAACAAACTAATCAAAGATCCCATCCTGTCTCTCTTGTCTGGACCATATATATGATGATTATGACAAAATTGAAGTGTGACTAAGACTGTTTGTTTTCCCTTTATTTTGTTGCCTACAATTTTGTTGTGGAAAGGAATCAAGGGCAATTCTATATCATTGATATAAATATCGTGTACGGTCTATTAAAGGAAACTGATCAGTTCTTAATTGGGTGGTTTACGGAATCTAACAAGTTGGAATCTTCCTATAAGCTTTTTTTTTTTTTTTAGGTTTAAGTAGACACCACTCGGCATATCAAAGGTATTTAAACACCAACAAAAAAATGTTATATCCTACTAATATTACTAGGTAAAACACCAATATCAAAACGTACATCCCATTTCATCATGTGATAGCATTTAAGAAAGACAACCCCAAGGGGTTGGGGTTGGCATTGGCATTGGCATGGTAATTAATGCCTGAGACATAAGAGTTTGCTTATTCTAAGATTTTAGGTTTAAAATCTCTTAAATGATGTTAATTTTTTTGAAATTATTCCATACAAGATTTTACCTTGTTTTAATTGAATCCTCAATTAGTGAATAGTATAATTGGTCTCTCAAAAATTAATCAAAATCCACGTTAGCTATTCCAAAAACCCTTAGATATATATATTAGAAAAAAATAATAAGAAAAGCACCAAGTGGCATTACCTTCTTTGCATGCAAAGAAATTAATCCTCCTCTGTCATTGAATGAGTATTAGACTCGTTTAAGATAAATTTTGAGATTTTTTTATTTTTGTTTTTATTAACTTTTTTTTATTTTTTGAATTTTTTAAAAAATTTGCATATCGTCTCCATTAGAAGTACATAAACAATTTTTTTTTTAAAAATGAGCAAACAATGAAAAATAACTCGCCAAAAAGACATAAATAAGCAACTAAAATCTAATCTATTGGCATATTTTAGCTTAATTATTTTAGTATTTTTAAAATTCTTTTATATTTTAGTTAAAAAATAATTAATTTCCCAACTTGTGTAGATAAGAAGAGATAAAAAAAATATAATAATTTAATTAAATAATAAAAAAATTCCTAAATACGAATATAAACTATTAGCTAAAAATAATAGAATCTCATAAAGCAGTCAGTCTATTATTTTCCTGAGTATGTATGTAGTATTATTGACAAACAAGTAATGTCTTTTTTTATATATTATCTTATATATGGTGTATACGCTAATTTATGCACATTTTAACTGACTTTTTTAGGATTTATTTTACGCTAGTGTGGTCCAATTAAAGTCGAGATATATAGTTCATACTAGACTAATTTTAAAAAATTAATAACACTTAAAAAATTTCCAACTTGAAGTTTAAAAATAAGTAAACCTTTAAGTCTCAAGCTTTGGCCACACTTATATGTCAACCTTTGAGTTCACATTAATTTATGTCTTGTGTTCTGAAAATTATTCTTTGCCCAATTAGTATTGTCCTAAATAAATCTTGACCACATATTTGTGTAGATCCCACAATAAAAGAAGTGAGACCTACACAAATAAATTTAGACTACACATTTATGTGGGTCTCACATCAAAAATAGTGAAGTTCACACAAACAAATCAAAATAACACATTTATATGAATTTTACGTTAAAAATAATAAAATTCACACAAATAAATTTAAATTGCACATTTATGTGAATTACACAAATGGGACACACAAATGTGTGGCCCAAATGGAGGGGGGCTTGGAATAATTAGTGCTCAGTAAAGAGTACATTTTTGCAATTCGCAGCAGTGAGACATCATGGTTTGCTGTGGTAGTGCTGCTGTGCATCTTCCTCAGTACGTAATTCTAGGATTCCAGCAAAATATTTAATTTACAAATTGACTCAGAATATTAATGTTTAAACATAATGTATATGATTTTTTTCTTTTAGAAAAAAAAAATACATGTTCGTAACGTTAATAATACATGTTCTTCAATGAGTGCACCTTTTGGGTCCATCAGTATAATATTGTGAGGTCTTGTTTGTTTGAGGGTTAAGAGAAGTCAGATTTAACTATATAAAAATAATCTCAAACAGTTTTTTATTTGACTTGTCAAATTAAAAAGGGATTGAACTATCAAATTATTCCTCTAACTACCATAAGCTCCTATTTTGAGAATACTTTTATTCCATTACCCTGGTGGGTTTTATAGTTCTGAAATTATTGTTATCTTATTTTTTTGCTATTTTATAATAATCTCACTAAAAGAATATCAAATCAAATAATGTACTATTTATTCTTAAATTATTCTACTTTTAATTAAATTTTATTTTGTACAAAAAAAATACTCAATTAATAATACAATTTATAATACTTCAAGTACTAATAATTTAGATTATCCTATAAAAATAATTTTTCTACAAGACTTAATGAAAGAGGCCATCAAAGTAAAATTATTGAGGTCTCTCCTCTGGTAAAATTAATGAGGTCTCTCTTTTGGTATAAAAGAGCAACTTGGTGTACGGTACTTGGACTTTTTGTTGGGCCCCGCTTTTTTTGTTTTTGTTTTTTTTTTTTTTTTTTTTTTTTTTTTGTAGGTTTTTTAGTTTTTTTGCTTTTTTTTATTTTTAAAAAGTTAGATAAAAATATGTGAACAAAATTAATTAATTACAATAGAAAGCCAAACAAATAAGTTTTTAAAAAACTTTTAAGTAAAACAAATTTAAAAAAAAAAACTAAACCAAACATAAGCTCGCCAAAAAAATGGGACAGGGATTGAATCCTCCCCCCTCCAAAAAAAAAAAAAGAGCTTTAAAATCCATAACATCTATAAAAATCAGGCACCACATGTCTAACAATATCACAATATAAAATTTTATTTTAAAAAATAGGGATAAATAGGTTACTTATTAAATTACTAAAAGAAGTGTCAACTTCCTCCTATATACATAAAAACTAAACTCAAAACTTCACTGCCAACTACATGCCCTCTACTCATACCTAAAATCATAGCTAAAACTAGCAGCCAAGAACAAATTAAGTTGCTATCCCAACTATAAATTTATCTTCCCACTGGATATTTTATTTTCCCAAGAAAGCGCATAAAATTTCAGCATATGATGCATGAAGGTTTCTTCCTCAAAGGCTCAAAGCGTTGTTCAATCCTTTTCTTTCCATTACAAACTACTTGTAAATTAAAGATCCTATTAAGATATATCAAGGTTTCTAGTTGAGAGTAGGTGTGTAGGCACATTTTTAAAAACAAAAATACTATGTTAACATATGCAAATTATGCAGTCAAATGTGTGCATGTAGTCAAGAGTAATTATGCAGTAGTTGTAACACTCCGACTCTTAACATGGTAACGATATTGTCCGTTTTTTGTAAAATTCTCACGGTTTTGTTCTTCTGTGGAGGTCACTTATCCTTGCATTGCTCCCGTCTAAGCACGCTTAACTGCGGAGTTCTGCTAGGATATCTACCACATGGAAAAAGACCTCGTTAAATATAAAGGTCCAAAATTTTTTTTTTATAGTCCAGGAACTTCCTCTCCTTTTCGATGTGGGATACCAGGATATCACAGTAGTATTTTCGAAAAATCATGTAACATTATCTGCGTGGTGCTCTCATCTAATAACATAGCGAAAAACACTTTGAATGAAACAATATTGACCCACTTCTGCTGCGTAGGTGGCTGATAAGGATGACTTATTTAATATATATCGAATATTTTTATTTATCGAAAACATCACATCACATGTTACGAACATAAATGTCCAAAAGTACTTAATAATTTCACATGTATAGATACAGGCGCCCCTTCTACGAGTGCGTGAAACAGTGGAGATCCAATAATGGTTATTCCAGAAAAAGTAGGAAAATGCTTTTGTAATGAGAGAATCTTGGACTTTGGTTGGTTCCAGTTTTAAGAGAATCAAATACATAGGCATGAAAGTAGAGACTGGAGAGGTGCCCATTAATCCCAAATACAGTTCAATGAAGAGGAAATAGCTCATAGAGAGGGAGCTGTGTGAGAAGGGTGCATAAGCCCATCCATATGGGACTAATCAATGGAGCATCTTGGATGAAAAAAGAATCAAGATTTTGATCTTTTTGTTGCATGGTCTTTGTTTCTACATTATGCATGTGTGTGTTTATATATTGAAGTGACTTGAAATAACAAACAAAGTTGACTTTGATTTCCCTTGCTGACGGTCGAAGCATGCTTTACAATATATACATGGGATTCTATCTAGATTTGGTAAAATCTGTTGATAAGATACAACAATTGAATAAATTTTTAAATGTGGAAGTTAGGATAGAGATAAGATTTATCTAATACGTCCCTTCAAACTGATGGCACATGAGGTGTGAGGATTAATTTATCCCGAAAGAATTGAAAACGAGAGGATGATAAACCTTTCATCATGATGTATGTGACTTGATCCTTAATTAGAAGAAATAAACTGAACATGAAGATCCTTTCAGGCTACTTTGTAGCGCACAAAATGAAAATCAATTTTCACATGCTTTGTGCGTGCGTGAAAAGTGAGAATCTATAGAAGAGGATCGTTGATCACCATGAGAAAGATGATGCTGAGAATCAATAGATTGAAGACCATTGTGGCATCCACATCCACGATTTTTGGCCATTATAACCCCTATGATCGCGGTATGAACAGCCACGATGAGTAAGGCTAGCTTGAGGAAAAGCATCGAAGTTATTTAGAATTGACAGTAATGAGAAGTTTGTTGAATGCATAAACTTGTGACTGAGGAGTAGACTGTGCAATTCAGAATAGGTGACTACAGCAAGCTGAGTTGCAAGAGATGCCACAAGATCTCGAAATGTAAGATTGAGGCCTTTGAAGACGTACAGATTAAAATCTTGGGATGAGAATGGGTGTCCGATAGCTGAGAGTTTATCGGATAGAGTTTTGGCTCATTAGAGAGATTGTATTGCGGTGACATCCCCTTGTTTGATATTCAAAAGTTGCATATGAAGTTATAAGATGCGAGTATGAGATGGAAAAACAAGTACAAATTCAAAAGTAGTCCAAATAGAATAAGAGGTCGAAAGACCAATGACAAGAGGGAGATCGTCTTCAGATAAGGAAGCAATGAGGAGACTCATCAAAAGTTGATCTTGAGTGACCCATGCTTCAAAGGCGGGATTCTCAATGGAAATTTTGTTTGTGGTGTAAATTTCGTCGCTAAATATGTAAAGCAAAAACTAATTTTGCACACACAAAAAATGGCGACAATGAAGAAGTTGTGACTAAAGGCGGTCATTAGCGATATTATATCTCGTATCATTAAATTTTATTAGACCAATTTTTTGTCATTATTCAAATTATTGTCACAAAATGTATAGTTTGCATTTAGTGGCCAATATTTAATTTTTTACTAAAATTTTATTTGATTTAATACTTCAGCCAACAATAGTGACACGAAATTTCATTTTTCATGTAAAAGGATGCATTGCTACTTTAGTTAATTTTCTAAGTCAAATTATTTGTTTAATCAAAAATTATTTATAATTTTAAAAATATATGTGATAAAATTATGAAAATCCTTGAGAAAATGATTTCTAAGGCTACTCCAGTTATTCTTAAAGTTAAGGTAAAATTGCAAAAGATTAATCCACTTATTTTATTTACTCTCGACCATTTTCTCAATAATTTAATATCTCAATTCTTCTATAATTTTTTGTTATACATAGTGTCAATGTAAAGCTATTTATGATCAATTTAACATCATTAATTCCTACCCTAAAATCATATCCTAAGTATGAAACTATTAGTGACAGTGAAAAGCAGTCCTTAATTTCTAGTTTCATAATATATTAATCTTAATCGATAAAAATTAAAAGATAAAAAATTTTGTTATAATTTCATTTTTTTGTGATTTTTCCAAAATTATATTTGTTTGTGAGTCGACATATATAAAGAATTATATAAGTTTAGCCCTCCATATGGGATGATTTTTGCTAAAGTGGCTTATTTTGTATATTTTTCATTATTTCTTGTATAAGTTGTTTATAGTCGATTCCTCGTAACGAAATAAATATAAAGATTTGGTGACAAAAAAAATTAGTGACAGTAATTTTAGCTATAATAGAGAAGTTGTGACTAAAATATAGTTATTAGTGATGATATTTTGACTTAATACAAAATCTTAGTACACCAACCTATTGTGACAATAAAATTTATTGTCACAAAAGATATTGTTAAGTTTTTGTGATATTTTTTTATTTGTTAAATAAATTTTGTTGCTAAATGTGCCAAGAAAAAGCTAATTTGACGCAAAAGTTTTTTAGTAACAATAATTTTAGCGAAAATGAAGAAATTGTGAGTGAAAAGGTATTGTTTGTCATATAAATTTCATTGCTAAATGTGTTCAGCAAAAACTAATTTGATGCAAACAAATATTTTTAGCGACAATAGTTAAGCGACATTTTTTTAAATTAACTATGAAAAATTACAATGTAATGATCAAATCATAATAATAATCCAAACCTAAAATATTTCAATGCGAAATTATAATAGATAAGCAAGAAAATATTTTAAATTAATTATTAAAAATTCTAAGATTATGTACGAAATAAACAAAACTGAAATATTTTATTATATATAATATATGTATACATTACAAATTGGGATCCTTATTTTTAATCTTTTTTTGAGACCCTAAAATAATGGCTTTATGACTTTAGGCCCATGTCCGGCCTTGTATTGTACAAGGAGTTTAGATAAGTGATAGTTCCTTGAGTTATTTGAATTTGTACAATAAGTTATCATTAAATGAGAATTGATAATTAATGATAATTAAAATTGTCATAAAATATTAATTTTTTGACTATAAATGATTCTTTATAGAACTGACATTAATAGTTTGTTGCTAAAAGTATATATTGACGAATTGTTAATTTCTTGTTCAAAATGTGTAACATTAATGACGAAAAAGGCATTGTCACTAAATGATAACTTTTTGTGACACTTTGATTTGTAACTAAATGAACACAAATTTCTGTCACTATACAAACTAGTTGCCACTAAAAGTAGTATTTCAAAATTAAAAATAAAGATTTTAGGAACAACAAAAAGTCATCAAAAAATCCTCTAAATTCTTAATGATAATATACATGCCACTAATAATAAAATTTGAAAAATTCATTCACAAACTAAAAAGGTTTAATGTGAGGGTTTTTTATTTTATTTTTACGAGGAATCAAATGCAAAAAAAACTCCAAAAATCTATGTACACTCTCGCTTCACACAATGACCAAATTTTGCTTATCTGAAGAAGATTGATTGCATGCTAAAAGAGTTATTAAGAGAAGTTAAACATAAAACCTTCACTTTGAGAAATATAATTTATATTCCAACATTAAGAGCAAAATTTATTTTTGTAATTTCAAACTTGAAGTACCATTATTCAGAATTATTGAATTCAAGAAATTTAAACAAGTAAAATTTTAGTGTTACTCTTACTCATGATTGTCATAATTAAAAATAATTTTTAGCTTGATATACATTTTAGTTCAAATTTTGAGCATCTTCATTTTTTGGGTTATTTATTCTAAGCTCCTATTTTGTTGAATTATTTTGAGATAAATCTCATGTAGTAAAGTGTTATCCCATAAAGTCTTTATTTAAATATTTAATACTTTTTTAAACATTTATATATAGAAATTATATATTTTATTATAATTATTTGGCCAGATATAATAGTATAAATCTCATTTATTTATCATTTATAGTAATTATATTTCATGACCAGTGGTTTGATATGGTACACTATCTTCAACCGAAAATAACTCTGTGTATTTTTTAGAATTTTTTTACATGATTGTTGTGGATTTATTATGAAAATTTAAAGTGTAACCATCAAAAATCTATATTTTTTGTGCTCATTCATTTGTTTTATATACGAATGAGGATGATTTTTACAAAAAATTAATGATAACACTTTTATTCGTCATGAAAATGGTTCTTACTGAAAATGATAACACTGTTATTCGTCATGAGAATTTTACTACATAAAATAAAAAAATAAAAAAATGAGAAAATAAAAAAATGAGAAAATGATAAGTTTATTACATAAAATGTTAGCACTGTTATTCATAACGAATTATATTTGATAATCAAAATTGATGTTATGTGAAATGATAACTATGCTACACGAAAAGAGAATATCTAACTATCATATTGATGAATATAACTGCTCACAAAAAAATCTGGATTAATCACTATATATATATATATATATATATTACTAAAACGAAATATATAGAACATGTATATATCCATGCATATCTATTTATTTATCATAATTACATATGCAATTTAAATATTTAATGTATATAGAATCACCATAATTACATATGTCAAGTTTGCTTGTTATGGAAAGTATACGTTACCAATTTATATAGCAATCATAATGGAAAAGATTCAAGCTCATTTTAGAAACATTTTAAGCACAATATATGAAATTTGGTCTTTATACCTAAAAAAAAGTTGCCAAAATAGAATCTTAGACCAAATTACCATTATTTTTATGACTCAATATTATGTTAAATTCTGAACATTTAATTTTGTATTTAATTAATCGTACTTCATAAAATAATTTTCTTATCTAAGTATCAAGATATGTGAGAGATAATTATTCCAAAAAAAAAGAGTGGAGGAGAGATGAAAATCAACTTAAGAAAAAATATATGATCTATATATTTTTAAGAAAATGATAAAAAATTGAAAAAAAATTTAAAGTAATTTAGATATTGTGAGGGGTTTAAAAGTTAATTGGTGATAAGAAAATTTAAAAGAACTTTCAATATAAAAAAGTCTATAAACAATAATTTTAATGTAAAAATTAATCTGCTAATATAAATATATATATATATATATATATGAGACCCTGTTTGCGATCACTTAATAGGTATTATTTATAATAAAAAAAAATCATGCCATTTGATTTTTCAAAAAAGTCAACTAATTTTTTTTCATCTTATTTTTCAAAAAAAAAACTTACATATATGCCAAACACACTAATTTTTGAAAAATAAAATTACTATGATACCATCAATTAAAAAAACAACTCCCCTCACAAAAATAAAAAAATTTATGTCAATATTCCAAACACTACAACTTAAAAGCAAAAAATAAAAATATTAATTTTAGATATTTTAATAAAAAAACAAAACAACTACTACATAAAATTATCTTAAATATTTTAACTTTATTTAAATTCTTTTTTAAGTTAAACTTTTTAAAAATCACACTCTTTAGACATCTCAAACTGGGACTAAATAAGTGGGTTGGGGGGCGATATGCATGTATGGCATGAAATGGATCATTTTAATGCAACTCGGGGTGATAGATCTAATAACTTTTAGGAAGAAGATGAATGTGCCAAGAACATTTATAGTACTAAAGGTTTAGATAAATGATAGCTCCTTGAGTACTTATTTAAATCTGTACGATAAGTTATCATTAAATTAGAATTGATAATTAATGATAATTAAAATTGTCATAAAATATTCAATTTTTGACCATAAATGATTCTTTATAGAACTGACATTAATAGTCTGTTGCTAAAAGTATAAGTGACCAATTATTAATTTTTTCTCCTAAAAGCGTAACATTAGTGACAAAAGGGCATTGTCACTAAATGATAAATTTTTGTGACACTTTGATTTGTAATTAAATGATCACAAATTTCGTCACTATACAAACTAGTCTGTTGCTAAAAGTATAAGTGACCAATTATTAATTTTTTCTCCTAAAAGCGTAACATTAGTGACAAAAAGGGCATTGTCACTAAATGATAACTTTTTGTGACACTTTGATTTGTAATTAAATGATCACAAATTTCGTCACTATACAAACTAGTCTGTTGCTAAAATTATAAGTGACCAATTATTAATTTTTTCGTCACTATACAAACTAGTCTGTTGCTAAAATTATAAGTGACCAATTATTAATTTTTTCTCCTAAAAGCGTAACATTAGTGACAAAAAGGGCATTGTCACTAAATGATAACTTTTTGTGACACTTTGATTTGTAATTAAATGATCACAAATTTCGTCACTATACAAACTAGTCTGTTGCTAAAAGTATAAGTGACCAATTATTAATTTTTTCTCCTAAAAGCGTAACATTAGTGACAAAAGGGCATTGTCACTAAATGATAACTTTTTGTGACACTTTGATTTGTAATTAAATTATCACAAATTTCGTCACTATACAAACTAGTTGCCACTGAAAGTAGTATTTCAAAATTAATAATAAAAAATTTAGGAACAACAAATAGTCATCAAAAAATTCTCTAAATTTTTAATGATAATATACACGTCACTAATAATAAGATTTAAAAAATTCATTCACAAACCAAAAAGGTATAATGTGAGAGTTTTTTTATTTTATTTTTACGAGGAATCAAATGCAGAAAAACTTCGAAAGTCTATGTATACTACCGCTTCACACAATGACCAAATTTTGATTATCTAAAGTAGATTGCTAAAAGAGTTATTAGGAAAAGTTAAAACATAAAACCTTCACTTCGAGAAATATAATTTATATTCCCAGATTAAGAGCAAAATTTATTTTTATAATTTCAAACTTGAAGAAGCATTACTTGGAATCATTGAATTCAAAATTTTTGAATAAGTAAAATTTTAGTGTTACTCTTGCTGTCATAATTAAAATTAATTTTTAAGTTGATATGCATTTTAGTTAAAATTTTGAACATTTTTATTTTTTTTGACTCTATGTTATGTTAAATTCTAAACATCTCATTTTGTATTTAATTAATCATATTTTATAAAATAATTTTCTTATTTAAGTATCACGAGATTTGAAAGATAATTATCCAAAAAATGGTTGAGGAGAGATAAATATTAACTTAAGAAAAATATATGATTTATATATTTTTAAGAAAGCAATAAAAAGTTGAAAAATTTTAGGTAGTTTAGATATTGTGAGGGGTTTAAAAGTTTATTGGCGGCAAGAAAATTTAAAAAAACTTTCAATATTAATAATTTTAATGTAAAAGTTTATCTGCTAGTATATATATATATATATATATATATATATATGATCCTAATTGGGATCACTTAAAAGCTATTTTTTACACATAGAAAAACCAACTTTTAAGCCATGTCATTTGGTTTTTCAAAACAGTCAAATTAACGTTTTTTCATCTCCTTTTCAAAAACAAAAAAAAAAACTTACATATATTCCTAACACACCAACTTTTTAAAAATAAAATTATTATGATACCTTCAATTTACAAAGTAAACTCTCCTCACAAAAACAAAAACAAAAAATTATGTTAATATTCTAAATACTACAATTTAAAAGAAAAAACTAAGAACATTAATTTTAGATATTTTAATAAAAAAAACAAAAAAATTACTACATAAAATTATCTCAAATATTTTAATTTTTTTTAATTTTTTTATAGCTAAACTTCTTAAAAATTAAATTTTTTTGACATTTCAAACATGGACTAAATAGGTGGATTGGGAGGAGATATGTAGGAGATGAAATGGATGGTTTTAATGCAATTCGGGGTGCGTGATGGATCTAATTGCTTTTAGGAAGAAGATGGATGGACCAAGAACATTTATAATAATAAGCAGATGTGCCTGACACTAGTTCAACCAGTGTTGAGAGAGACACTATTTCAAAAATTGTCTCAAAATTCTTATATAATTCAGTGATTTCCAAATATTAATACAAAAAGTTCAGGGCAAGTTCTGGGCAAAGCAATAAAGCAATAAAGCAATAAAGCAATTGCTTTGGTTTTCCAAATTTTTAGTCAAATTTAGACCCCAAATTTCCACTAGAATTTTATTTTGAAATTTTATATGTTGATTTTGTTTGATGAATGTCTGTCTATGTTTAATTTACTTTTTTTGTTATTTGTTTAATTTGCAAAAAGACTAAATGGATTAACAATATTATCTATTGTTAAATATATGGTAAATAAGCTTTATTTAGCAACTTTGATTAGTACGTAGTTTGGCTACAAAAAAGTGTTCAAAACATATTGTTTAAGTGAAGTTTTGGTTTACTGATTCAATTTTTTTGGTATTCTAATTTTTAATTATTTTCAGGGTTGTTTTGGTTTTAAGTGAGATATTATTGAAATATGAAATAACAAGAGATTTCAAACTTTTATAATGATTTTTTTTATTTTTTTGAAAGTTGATGTAAGTAAAGATTTACAAGGGCCCATTTAAATAGTGCACTTAGGGCCCATATAACTCAAACTCATGAAAGAGTTTTACTATAAGCACAAACACTAAACACAAATTAAATATATTTCTTTCACATGTAATGAATCAATGGATTGTTTAAAACTCACTACACATAAATGAAGTGTGTGCCCCACATCTAGCAATTTTCTATTACTAAGGATCTTTGCTAATAAATATAGCCAAGAACTCATACATTTTTTACTTAAATTAAAAAAAATAAATAAATAAAGGAAACAGGTGTCAATCACCCATTTATGGATACTACCCATATATGGATGCTGCATGAAAGGCTCCACAAATAGGGCTTACCTTCCCCTCACCCACACCCTCCTCCAGACATAAAAAACCAAAAACCTGTTTGTGTGAATTGATGCACGCAATGTGTTGTTCATTCCAATGGCACACAATTGCTCCCCAAAGTTAATGGTGTGGGCCTGTGGGAGTATCAACTATATATCAGCCATGCACTAACTTGAGAGAAAATTATTAGATACTCCTGGAGTATTATATAAACAATATCATATAATATTTTTGATAAATAAATTATTATAACCTACATAATGTGGATCACATTTTGTTTCCCAACCACTCAATATAGGTAAGTCATTATATTTCTACCGTAAAATTTATCGTCGTCATATTAAATAAAAACACTACGTAAACTTGTCACATAAAATTTTAAAACCACCAAATAATTAGTCCAACTTGAGTGCCCGCCTAGGGAGAGAGAATCAACAGTCAACACACAACACCACCTCTTTCCTTGGGGCACTCATTTCAATTCAATCTCCCTAAGTTTATGGATTACATCCCGTTCATTTAAGGGTAACTTATTGCAACCAAACAAGTAAATTATTGAACTAACAATTAACTTGAATAAATAGTTTGCGGTGTAAAATGCTTAAGTTCAAGTTATTAATTAAAAGAGCACTGGGCAAATTTCGGGTTCAATGGGCCGTTCAAAGGCCCAAGATGAAAAAACCCAATCGCGAAAGGGCCAAAGTAGGGACGCCCATTGAATTTGAGCTCACCCTTGGGTGTCGCATTTAATGAGATGTGACCAGAAAGGTACAATATTTGATGCGATGTAACTTTGATAGAATAGCATTAAATGCTACTAGTCTCTTACCAATCGAGTGTCCTCCAGTCTCGAGAGGGGCATTTATTACATGAATCTTGGCCCAAAAGACAGAGCGAGATAAGAGCATTTATGGAGATGTGACAGAGATTGGTTATTCACCGCCGCATCAGCGTGGTCGAGACATTTTGCAAGGCCATCTGTCAGAGTAGGGCATCATGAAGTTCAAGGAGAGAGAAGAAATCCTTCACTATAAAAAGGAGAGGGCTCAAATGAGAGAGGTATGAGAAGAAGTATATTATTAGCAAAAACTCTGTCAATTTATTTTCTAAACTATTTTTTCCTCCCAAGGGCATTTTCTAATTTAACCATCGGAGTGACTTTCAACGAGTTGCCGCCGATCAACTCACGTTTTTCAATCTTGTAAGTGCAAGCCTAACAGCGGATTTGGTCAAGCTGAAACCAATCAATCAAATAAATATAATTTACAAGACACTCTCGTACATTAATTAATATTAGTTTACAAAATTCTTTATAAATCAAACTTATTTTTTATGTTTCACTTGTATGAGGTGGGATATCTCAATATGATTTCACTCAAATATGCGGCGTGTTCTCGTTGCATGGCCTAGGTTATTCTCTGGACTGAAATATTGATAGAAATTCATTAATTAATTTGCAAAGAAAGAGCAATTCATTAGCATGCGCGTATTGTGTATACAAACTCGGGATCTCTACTCTTACTCCCGTATTTACACCATTACATAGGTCTTTAATATACCATTTACCATTTATAATGATCTAAGTGAATTATGGACCTAATAATTTAAATAAAAAATCTAATAACATAATTTAAAATACTTAAATCTAAGTTATTAGAATTAGCTTACGAATTTTTTTACAAACTTATTTTTTTGTATCTTACTATATGGGAATAAGGTATCAAAGCTATCCAATAGGTTACAAGGGAAAGAAAAACTAGCCAATAAGGCACTGTCCAGCATAGCGGACATTAGAAGGAACCAAACCCTAAAAAGAAACACGTGCATATCTATGTACGTACATACATGTATACATAAATGATCACTCTAACACTACTTAACAGAGAACAAATCAATTCAGAGTTTCAGACCCTATTTCTTATCATGATCATGCGTGTATATATACCCATCAAAGAAATAAATGGATAACCCCTCATCACATAAGCTGTTCAAGAACAGAGAATGGTGTCGATTTATAATTTATCCGGGGATAAATAGAGAGAGAAAGATATAGATGGAAATATATATATATATAGAGAGAGAGAGAGAGAGATGAATTCAGAATTTTAATTTTTTCTGCGTATTTGACAAAATTGTTAAGAGTAGTTTTTAGTTTTTTACTACTAATTTTTGTAATAAATTATAATTTTTTTTAAATACTTATAATTTCTACTATAAATTATAATTATTTTATATTCTGTAAATAACTAGTTGTAGTTACAAGATATCATTTAATGAAGAGGGTTGGAAAAAGGGCCACGTCACATGGGCCAAAAGAGGTAAGACAGTCTTAGAATTTAGGATAGACTAAGCATAGTATGGTTGGCCAAGATACAAACTCGGTACGGTGGAACACTTGGATCGGAATGACATCATTAATGATAGATGCATGACCGAGCCTCAAATATTAATGAAGGTAACTTAGACGAGATGGAAGCACTAAAGCGATCAGACTGGATTCGTACATTCACTATTTGATCATCATCTTAGACTATATGAACTAGACCTACCCATCTAAAAGGTAAGGTCCATCACAATCTCCAAAAATAAGTATATCAACCAGCCCCTATAAAAGGGAATCTAAGTCCAAAATATTGAGATATGAAAAAACTTCTAAGGGTAAACACTGTCAATTTGTTTTCTCTTCACAATGCCCATTCTAATTAGACTGTCGAAGTGACTTCCAACACTCATCGTCGGCCAGTTTACGGTTGTTGCAGTGTAGGATACACAGGTTCGTTTGGAGGCTTCCCGGGCTGGATCCGACCCACTATTTAAGTACTTTTATGGTTCTACTCCCAAACATTTATCAAATATGTATAATTTTTGCTATAAATTATAATTTAAAAATTATTAATTTTAGCAATGTCAAACACCTCTTTTGAATAATTTTAAATAATTTTATAAGTCACTAAAATTTTTAAATATTTGTTAAAGACAAGTCGAAGTTCGGGGATGGGGTGAGGGCGGGGTTGACACGGGAAGTGGAGGGGAGTAGTGTAATGCAGTGGAGAAGAGTAGAAAGGGACGAAGGATCTGATGGACTCTGGAAAAGAATGGCATGATAGATTTAGTAGATATTGTATGTACTACTACTAGTTAATTGGTATATAGCAAAATTATTTCATTGCAGGCATATAATTTTTGATAAATAAGAATTTTTAATATAAATTTCCAAAATTTAGGTTTAAAAAAATTCAAATTCTTTCAGAATTGAAATATGAATGAGTTAGATTTACTCTCTTTTTTTTTTGATATTTTAGGCTGTTCGGTACAATTTACGCGCGCATCGACTAACCTATATAGCAACACACATATTTATATATATATATATATATTTGAAATCTAAAAACATCTCCAACACTAGTAGTCATTTTGGCTAAGTTAAAAAGCGTTATAAAATGTTATTTTTATTTTGTTTAGTCATTTTTTTACTTAGGTACTCTAACACCACTATTTATTTTTGCTAATTATTCAAACTTTCAAGTTTCAACATTGCTCCTTCTATTACTATTTATATAATATGGATTGAAGAGTGGTAAAAACTAACTAAATTTAACTTAACTTACCAAAAGAAAAATAGTCACAACTCATGATAGAGTGCTCTTTGAAAAGTCTGTTAGAGTTTCAAATATAGTAAAGACTATCTAAAGAAAGCTGGTTGGAATTGCTATACGACAGTCTCAAAAAAAAAAAAATCCTTGGGACCACACTATTTCTAATATATATTAAATAAATTATCTTCCTTTTCCTAAATAACTAATAAAAGTTGATTAATTGTCTTATTCAAAATTAATGTATTTTGTTATGTTATTAATTAATTAAAAATAAATTAAAATTCTTTAAAATTTGCATTTTGAATCTTGTCCTAAAGTTCAATAGTTATGGGCATAGAAGTTTATCACCATAATTCGAAGTATCTATCATGTAGAGTCTATAGTGTGAACACATCAATGCAAAAGAATAGATTGCCAGATATGGGTAGCTATCTTGTCTTTGAAAAAGTATAATTTTTTAAATAAATTTTGTGCTTTATTTAAGATAAATATTTTTAAATAATATAGTTATTTAAATTCAATTTAATTTACTTTTTTATGTGTATAATTTTTTTAAAAAAAATTTAAAAATAAATAATTTAATTCATTGAAATAAACTTAAAGCAGACATATAGCTATTGAACTTTACAATAATAAAGTTAATAATACAAAATGTAGAAAAGTCTAATTTATTAAATAAATAAATAAATAAGTAACTTATATATGGTACTTGAATAGGCATATAGGCGTATGAGATAGGGTAGGGACGTGTGAAAAGGTATCGGTGAATTCGGCCGTGCGGGAGAAGCAAAAGCAAAGAGCAGCCTGAGCAGTGAACAGGGCAGTGTACGTGTTTGTGTTTGTGTTTGTGTTTGTGTTTGTGTTTTTATTTTTTTATTATTATTTTTTTTTCAAATAGTTTGATTGTACCACTTTTCCCATCAGATTCAGAAACATTGTCCAACAACCCAAATGATTTAGAGAGGGTCGGTCCCAATACCTTTCATTTTTTTTTTTTTTAAGAGATATTGAGGTGTCTGACTGAGTTTTTGTTTTGTTATTAATTTTAATTATAAATTATATTTTTTTAAAATATTTATAAGTTTTAATTAATTTTTTTTTTATTTTAATTATAAAATATAATTTTTATTAAATACTCATAATTCCTAAATATAATTTATAAAAAATTAACAGTAGCATTGTCAGTAGCATTCCAAATATCCTCATTCCCCATTATATGCACTTTGTATTATTTTTTGGGATTGTTTGATAATTTAATTTTAAATTTAAATTTAAATTATTTTAAATAAAATAAGTAAAAAAATTTATTTGGCAAACTGTAAAAGTAATTTAAGCTAAAAGACAATAAGTTAAAAATTTTGATTTAAAGTGATTTTAAACAAAAAAAAAAGAAGCTAAAAATTAGAAGAAGAAAAATATTATAATTTTTAAAAATTTTAGTTGTACATAATTTTATATTTAATATGAAGTTTGTTTGATAGATTTTGATAAGTAATTTTTATAAAAAAATATAGATATTTATAATAAAAATTATGTTATTTCTAAAACAAATACATAAAACTATTTTATGTTAAAAGACAAAAAAAAAAAAAAAGTTAAAAACTTATGAAATCCCAAATTAAATTTTTTAATTTTTTTTAATTTTAAATTAAAAAAATTAATTTTAAATCAATAGTCAAACAAGACCTTTATGTTTCACTTTTCAGACACATTTAATGAGTTTCACGCCAAGTACTGGTGCATAAACCACTAAACTTATTCCTATAAAATAAAATATAAAGTATAATATAAAATGTACTTAAATCCTTTTTTTTTTTATTTTTTCCTCTTTGCTAGTCCACAATAATGGAACTCCAGAGAGCAGACACCTACCCACCCCCCCTAAAGATGCCTTGTACCAATTGCCAAACTTACCATCCCCTGCTGGGACCACTGTAGTAGTAGCACTTGTGTTGTGGATCACTTTTTAAAATAAAAATTTAAAAAAATAAAACTTTTCTTTGATTCAATTGATTTCCCAAAAAGTTTCAGTTGGGTATTTTTCATTTTTATAAAAACGAGAGGCCTCTTTATTTATTTTTATAATTTTCACGATAAATTTATTTAGATGATTTAAATTGTTTGTGTTCTAACGTTTATTGAGATTACCTCGATCTAAATTATTCATGTTTTAAAGTTTGTCAAAAAAAAAAATTTCAATTACTCAAACAATTAGTTTGATTGAATATTGATAACTATATAATTAAATCACGTTAATTCTAAAAAATATATTAATAATTTGATCAAATATTAATAACTATATAATTCAATCACATTAATTTTAAAGAAATATTAATTATACTCCCAAAATTTATTTGTCCATTTTTTTCAGAATCAATGTAATTCAGCAATATAGTGGGGATGTTTGGCTAAGCATTTGCTATTAGCTTTTAATTTTTTATTACTGATTTTAATTATAAATTATAATTTTTTATAAATATTCATAACTTCTTTTACAACTTTTAACTATTTTTTTTTAATTTTAATTACATACTACAATTTTTATCAAACACTCATAATTTGTACTATAAACTACTAACAGTAACATTTCAAAACCCTCCCAATGATTGATGTCTAGGTGTCTTTACTTTTATATTAATAATTTTTTAGATAAACTACACAATAAACATTTCAAAACGCAAAAGCCCAATAGTATAAGTGTTAGTCCTTTGTATGAAAGGTTGTAATTCAAACCTTGTCAAGTACAAAATGTGAGGATCTATTTAGTTGCATTTTTTAAAATTATAATTTAAAAATTATTTTTTAATATTTTTTTTTAAAAATAGTGTTTAGTGTACTATTTTTAAAAATTTTAACTCTAACCCTAACCTTAATCCTGAACTTTAAAAAGGAACTTAGAGAATAACAGAGACGCTAGCGACAGAGACACTGGCAACGCAGATGCGAATGACAACGAAAACACCGAACACTGAGAGAGACTAAAAGGATCTGCCTTGCAACGATCTAAGAGGACGAGCTTGCGCGGACGACTACAACGAGTATCAAAAAAATATTTTACAAACCCTAACGAGTTTGAGTTTCAAATATGAGTTTCGCAAAGCTCGATTTTGTCATAAAACTGATCTCATCGCAGCCTTCACGAAAGGAAGTCTTCTCATTCCAAAGTCTTCGCGAAGGGAAAAGCTTCTCTCCATGTTTGATTTGATCGCGAAGATAAAACTGGAGTGTCACAGTCTTCGCAGAGTTTTTATGAAGAAAACTGTTCACCTTTCTGTTTGATTTTGACAGAAAAACAACCAAGGGAAAAAAAAACTTGTTTTCGTTGTTTTCAACATCACTCAGTTTTGAACTCACTTTTTCTTGTTTTTTTGAATTTTTTTTCCAAAATTGCTAACAAAGGAAGTTTCAAAATTTTGAAAATATAATTCTCTTAAAACTCTTCTCAGAAAACACAATCAAACGGGCCCCTGTGTTTGCTAATACAAAAAATAGGATGCTATAAACATATTGCAGGAAAGAAATGAAATTTTGCCTATTTCATCAAGAAATTGGTGTCTGAGGTGAATAGGCTAAGCTACTGTGTGGAATATGAATATCCTCCTCCTGGATTAGTGATTAAATCCAATTCATATTAAAATCTCAGTGATGTGTCACAAGTTTCGCTTTGCACCTTTCCTCATAAATGTTGGATTAGTGGCCAAATCCAATCCAAGATTAAATCATTGGTGATATTATAAGCTTTTTCACTTTGCACCTTTTTTCTTATTGGCTAAGTCCGATTAAGACCCAATTTGCAACCGAAGCTTTTTGACTTTTAAGGCTAGGAAGGCAAACAAAAAAAATCATATATAATCTGTTTGACAAAAAATTAAAAAATTAAATCAAAATACTTTATTCAAACTTGGATATTTCTCTAAGAGATAATAATACCCTTAGTAACTTAATTAGCATTAATGCTAATTATATATAATTATTATAATCAACTATATTAAAAAATAATACATTTGAATAAAAATCAAAAAACCAACTTTTTACTCAATCAACCAATTTTTAAAAAAAACTAGCTTAAAAAATTAATTTACCAAATAACTTATTTTTTAAAAATGCAATATATATTAACTTTTAAGCTAGACCACAGGATATTGAATTCTTAAATCATCAACGACACACACTGCATTTTAGAAGTATTCCGTACAATTTCTTAAGTCACAAGATTTTTGGTCACAGCTACATTCATTCATAATCAAAAGTCACAAATTTATAGTCAAGTAATATCATTCGACAATTATCAAACTAAGTACAATCTTTTTTTATCCATGAAGAACCGACGAGGGTGAGTGCTTTCTACTTCTAATAAATCATGAACTAAATTAGAATCATTCTCAACCTCCACATAATAAATTCATAACCAAAATTACACAAATTTATAACTTTAGCCACACATAATTCATGATTGAAACGCAATTTTGCGCGCCCTACATTGATTTGATAATTTTTTAATTTGAAACTATCTAATTCATAATGCGGACTAAAAATTCCTAACATAAGAGAACAACAATCCAGGAATAGACATATATATGGTAGGACCCAAAAAAAAACATTTCCTTCAAATCATTGGTCATCCATCTTACAACTTTGACTTTGCTCCCCAAGTTCATAGAATTTGAAATAAACCATTTTCTTTTCTGACTCGGAGTAATGGCAAACCCATTTTTTAAAAAATTAAGGAAGTTCTTGAAAGTTTGGTCCAATTTAAGGGAAATCAAAAGGTTCTGCAACAAAGAAATATTAATGCTGAACTTGAAGTGTGTCTACTTCATCTCTAAAAAAGAAAGAAGGGATTCCATCTCTTTCGTTGGATTACTGCATCTCTATTGAAAAGGGGATGGATGATTTGATTTGGCAACAAAAGTGATTTAAAATAAACAAATAAAACAAAAAAATATGAGACATGCTTATATATATCTGAACAAATCTATGCAAACGGTAGATAATTTTAAGTTCTGAAGTAAATGGCTCTTATTCATCCAATTCAAACTTCACCTTTATATCCCCGTTCCATATTTTCGCTTTTTTTATTTAATTTTTGCAACAGGAATTAAACACTGGACCTCGTACAGCCAAACCACAAGGGGCTCAATGATACAATTTGTTCATAATAAAATTTTGGAGGACAAGATTAGCCAGATCTACTAATCTTTTCACTCTCTTGGGAGATGAACCGGGTTGAGATGGTTTTCAGTAAGAGACTAAGACACAGCGAAGGTGGATACTGTATTTTCGCATTTGAACTAAAAGATTGAATCATGAGCCTGGATTGCTCTCACCTGTTGAGCTTGAAGAAATGAGGAAGAATGAGGATGCTTCCAAACTCAAGAACTCATCTTCAAAAGCAAAGCCTCTTTTATTCACCTACATCACCGGACAGCTAAACTCATCAAAGTGGGAACTCTTTCTGGAGAAAATCGAGATTCCGGGAGTCACAAGCTTCTAGCATGTCATTTCGAGAAGCACAGCTGCAAAGAAGAGAGAGATAAAGGAGGCCTCAGCCAGAGTGGAATTGCATTGGTGCAGCAAAACCATTACTTCTCTTCAATGAACATACCTTAAAGAAATTCTCAAATATTGCCAGGCATTATCAGCCTTCGGATTCATTGCAAGTGCACGGACATAGTAACGGATTGAGTCTTCATACATACCCTAAGAACAAAAAGAAAACCAATGCGTAATACATACCTTGAATGCAGAAAGGAAAAACCAAATCCCAAGCAAGAATAAGTAAAATGAATTCATCTTTCATAAAGGTTCAGAAGTGTTCTTTATGTGATCCCAGCACTTAAACATCTTTTGTTAGAGGGCATTTATCTTCATTTAGAGGCAAAGCTACCATGAATTTTTTTTTTCTTTTTCTTTTTTTGTGGGGAGGAGTATTGTAAAATTTGTTATAATATTCAATTCCACATTGCTTGAGTATGAAATAAGTGATCACTTAATATAATGGTAGAACCTAATCACCTAATAGCTTAAGCTTATAGGTTGAATATAAAGTTTTAGTACTCCACATGGTATCAGAGCAGAGTTCATTCCACTCAATTTGAAAAGTAAAAAATAAATCAAGCATCCTACAATGACAGATCCAAAAAAGAGGTTGCATGATGACAGACCAAATAAAGGGGCTATACGTGACAAACCTCAAAAGGCAGTTGCACGTGAGGGGTATTCAATACCACATTATTGCTTGGATATGAAATGAGTGATCATTTAATATAATATTATAATATTGGAACTAAGCTTTTAGGTTGGATACAAAGTTTCGAGTCTTTCGACATTGATCATTAGTCCAATAGGAGGATATTCAATGGTAAAGAAATGCATCAAAACCAGCTATTTTAATATAGCAAATGAAATATTTTAGTACAAAATTTTGATAGTATCCAATGATGGGAAATAACCAAACCAAACTGAAAATATAGCTATCCAATAGGAGGATATTCAATGGTAAAGAAATGCATCAAAACCAGCTATTTTAATATAGCAAATGAAATATTTTAGTACAAAATTTTGAGAGTATCCAATGATGGGAAATAACCAAACCAAACTGAAAATATGGCTTGAGTTAGAATAAGAGAATAACGGAAGGGAAAAGAAAAAGAGAAAATAATGTGGGTGAAAGAGAACGGGAGGCAGAAGTAGGGTTAATACCCTCTCCCACATGCATTTATATTAAAAGAAACCCAATTACAAATATCCCTCCAGGAGATAAATATAACTTAACAACTTGAATAAATAGATCTTGAATGAGGAAACTCTTGTTTGTGTTCAATTTTTATTTACAGGATTGAATTTAGGAAAGATAGATTATGAGCTAAAATTTCACATCCTTCATGCATTTAAAATATGAAGCACCATATTTTAAAATATGCAATGAGGAAGTCCCCTCATCTGTTCATTAAAATATATATTAAAAAAAAAAAAAAGGAAGCCCCTTTTGATGCAGAACATAAAAGATCTCTCTAGGAAATATTTGTGTTTGATGCCGGAGGGTATTCAATGTGTAACTTTTATTTAATATAGATTTTTATTATTATTTTGAATTCTAGGATTCGCTTTAGCAATATTTGTTTTGATAGTATTTGTTTAGACAAGATCAGATTATCTTTAGGTTATGTTTGTGGTGTTTAGTATTACTGAAACTAATAACTTCTAGACTGTATCTTCTAGAAGTTGTGAGCATTTAAAAAATATTCTAATTTGTAGTTAAAACTAATTATTTATAAAAGAAAAAGTAATTATAGCATGTAACAAAAGTTGTAAGTGTTCAAAAAAATTAATAACTTATTACTAAAATTAATAGCAAAAAGTTAAAAACTACCCTTAGTAGTTTAACCAAACACCACCAATTATCCTTTTGTTATTTCAAGAGTTTATTTAAAGAAAAACTCTTAGGCTTGTATTTGGGATTATTGAATGAATCAAAAATATTATTTTCTTAGAGTGAGTGTGAATTCCAATTAGTCCAAAGGTGTGAATTCCTAAAGAATCGTTTATGATTGCCCTGCATCAATTTGGTATTAGAGCATACGATCACATTTATTATTATTTATTTTTTATTGTCTTTTACCCCAGCATACAGTGAAAAAAAATATAAATTTCTTTATTATTTTGTTAGTGTCAACCGTCTTCATGAGGCGCCGGGGGGGTTTCCATTCTCACCCGTAACCTTAGTCGCCATACTTCCATACCCACCAACACCCAACCTACTTTTCAACACCAACTTAGGCGATTCCAATGGGCCATCTCAGCCATTGATGAGTGACCACACAATCAGAAGTCTTTCGTTTCCACCATCACCACGCAAGCTCAAGCTTTCACAACCATCGCCACCGCTACCTCCATAACTTTTCACCACCAACTTCAGCGATTCCAATACGCCATCCTAGCCATTGATGAGTGACCACACAGTCGGAAGTCTTTCGTTTCCACTATCACCGCGCAAGCCCAAGCTATCACAACTATCGCCAGTGCTACCTCCATCACGCAAGCTATCACATACAACAACCTTGGTCGATCCTATCATCAACCCGCTACACATAGCGAAGCATCATCACAGTATCACCACAAACATCTCTTAAGAAGAGGATTCAATTGTGACTCAAACCAGTGACATCAAAAGCAACGATATAACCAATGCCCTAATATACAGTGGATTTCACTTTGGTACTTCTACTCAAGGGAGCATCCACAGCTTGGAGGGATTAATTCAATCTTTGAAAAGGAATTTATTTTTCATTAATAAATTGCATTTAGTATTTATATGTTTAGGCTAATCTATAAATTTTGGTAAGTTCCACTCTTTTGTCCTTGAGTTATTATGAGTTACCGCTATCCATAGCTTGTCTTTTCTCAACATAAAACCATGACAACCTCTTCCTATGATCATGCTATGAAATAACCATGGAATCATCCTCTTGGTAACTATTATACCAGTAATAACGGGAATGCCTTTCAACCTATTTCTTTGCATGCTAGATATCAAAATAGACATCCTAAGCATTCTACTCAAGATATTCGTTTTACGTTGCTTAGGTATTTATGGTCCCCTACACTTGTTGTTCTGGATCAATTTAACAGTAATTTTTACACACTTGAATATAGTAGAGAATTTGAATAAAATTTCCATTGATGAGAGTTTTATATAAATGTCATTTTTTAATCTTCTACTCAAAAAAAAAAACTTGTGATTGAGCCACATCCACAGCCATATAAGATAACTTGGGACCATAATACTAAATTTTTTATTTCAATGAGATGTTGAGTGCTAATTAATATGTTCTTGGTCGTCCTTGGAAGTGGATGTGAGCACCACTATAAGACCAAAAAATTGATACCACATTTGATATAATGGTAAATCTATCTTGATCAAGTATCTAAAGCCTAAAGTAAAAAAATAAAGGATTGTCACCCCTATCCACTTCTTAGGTGCGAACCTATTCCAATTTGTCCCCAATTGTAACAGAAAACAAGTCTCTAGTCAAAAAGAAAGTTTAATGAAAAAAGATATTCCTATTTGCCCATTAGCAAACGTAACCAACCTACCAGATGTTACTAATGTGTCGTATAATTGTCACGAAGAGACACCAAAGGAACTATTTGAGCATTTATCACTTAAAGAAGCATGTTGAGTTGAACTATTAAGAAAATATATTTTTATCAACTGACTCCGTCTGTTTGTGATAGTTATCATGTTTATCCA
Organism: Heliamphora exappendiculata; assembly: GCA_034768845.1. Lineage (NCBI taxonomy): Eukaryota > Viridiplantae > Streptophyta > Magnoliopsida > Ericales > Sarraceniaceae > Heliamphora > Heliamphora exappendiculata. The sequence goes on along the minus strand of JAOTRH010437193.1, from coordinate 7,468 downwards.
TCTCCTTATCCTTCCCCTATATCAATCATCATTGATCTATCACTAATCCCATCCAATTCAATTGTCTCACCATCTATCCGAACTCCTTTTACTTATCTTGCCCAGAAATTGGATCTGCATACAAATTTACTTGAATTCTCATTGAATACGAGTACTAATGTTAATTTTTTTTGTTAAACATTTGATTCATTTCCGAGGCACATAGGAGCCTTCTAAAATCCCCAAAGGTGGGTAAAAAGGAGTTCCGTCATTAGAAGCTTCTCAGTTTTTAGCACCTCATTACAATTCTCTCTCATTGAAATCGAGTTCTTCTAAGTAAGGGAGAAATGATAGGGAACATAAAGGATCTCCCTATAGAATATTTGTGCTTGATCATAAAAGGTATTCAAATTGTGCAATCTTTATTTATTATAAATTTTTACTATACTTTAGTATTCTAAGATTTATCATATTAAGGATTTGCTTTAACAATATTTGTTTTGATAATGTTTGGCTAGATAGGATAAGATTATCGTCAAGTCGTATTATCATTTTATTGTCTCCATAGTTTATTTAAATGCTCTTATGCTTGTATTTGGGATCACTGAATGAATTAAAATTATTATTTTCTTAGAATTAAACTATCAAAAAAATATTTTTTTTAAATTAGTGTGGATTCCAATTTGTTCCTAGGTGTGCATTCCTATGGTTCCTTTAAGTACAGATTCTAAGGGTTCCTTTGAGATCGTCCTACATCACCTTTGGATTACTGCACAATTTTTGGGAGCTATAGCCCCAGCATATCCCGCTTAACCCCACCACCACTGGATTTGTCAGCTAACAGTAATACTAACATTTTGTATGATTTTTTTTGAATTAGTCTAATGAAAGTCACTGAAAATATTGTGCAAGAGAAGAAAGCAAGGGAAAGAACCTGATTGGCATAACTGATACCCATGTTAGCCCATGCACGAACATAATTGGGTTTCAAATCTAGCGCCTGCAAAGCCAGAGATAGCAATGCATAAATGAGATGAAATTGAATGTTATATTCCAGAAAATATATCAGAGACTGAAACTTTGAGTGCATAGGAGTCAAACACATTCACTATAACAAAAACTACAAGTATAGAGGATGAAACCATACCAAAAGTTCCTTTTTCTTTTATTTTATTTTATTTATTTTCCATGAATATCTAATATTCTCAAACAAGCAAATATCAATTAACTGCACCTAGTTTTAATGAAACCAAGTAAGGTATATAAGTGGCTTGCTTACTGACCAACAATACATGATAACCAGATAACGTTATGTTCTTGAGATACAGCAGAACTGCACATACAGCAAGACAAACAAGTAAATCCAGTTCTACGACAAGGCCTCGTTTGGCAACCAGCTTAAAGCTGGCTTAAAGTCAGCTTTTTGCCTTTTTGCTTAAAGTTCAAAAAAGCAAAAAAGCAAAAAAACATCATTTTCCAACTCAAAGGCTTTTAGCCTTTTTTTGCTTTTTACATAATTTTATTTATATTTTTTAAAAATATCATAACTTTTATTATACACATTTATTTTTTTACAAAAAATTAAAATTTTAAAAGCTACTCGTCAAAATCTATCAAACAAGATTCATATTGAATAAAAAAATTATCAAAAAATAAATTTTAAAAAATTATAACAACTTTAAACAAAGCTTTATGTATTTTGGCTTAAAGCCACTTTAAACTTTTGGCTTAAAAGCAACCTCGTATCCCTACCAAACGAATTTTTTGTCAGCAAAAAGTGGCTTAAAGCTAAAAAGCCGGTTGCCAAACGAGGTACCGTTTTCCCATTCCTCATCTGGATGATATGATGCATATGATGTCTGCAGCGCTGGAGCTACAAGCTTCTCAAAGATTGACCACAAAAGCAGTTTCATCAAATCCGAATTCGTCCAGAGGATAAATAGAAAATCGCTTTCAAGACAAAAAAAGGTTTGCATGAATGACTAGTGATGCCATTTGAGCTGTTTAACACCCCCTGCACCTTTATGAGGGTTATGACACAAGTGCTTCAACCCTTTATGAAAAAAATCCTTGTTATCTACAGTTCGTACAGTGACCAGCATGTAGACCATCTTTGACAATTGTGCACGGCCTTGAAAGAAGCCTGTTGACCTCAAGAAATTATCCTTTTTCGTAGATAAAGTTGCAGTCTTAGGACATATCATTTCTTCTTAAGGATTCTAGATCAATATAGAAAAAGTCAAAAGCCATTGTTGAATGGCCTAAGGCACAATGTTTCATGTACTAGCTACCTTCAACCAGCGTTTCATAAATGAGTTTAGCGCTATTATGGCCCTCATTACCGACTACCTATAAAAATGTGACTCTGTGTGGTCGAGCAAAGCCGCTCCTACTTTACGGAACATCAAAGCGCATATAACTGAAGCAGCAATTATGCGTCACCCCATCACCTACTTGAGTGAAAAGCCAACTGGTGCTAAGCAATGTTATTTAGCATATGGTAAGGAGTTGTATTTGTTATTCCATTAATGTTCCCCTTCGGTTTCCTACGAAATGAAAACATTCCATTCATTTCAAATAGAAACGATACAAAATTTTGTTCATTAGTGATTATACAATATTACATTACTAGGTGCATGTTCATTCTATTCAATCCTATTGCCACTCATTTATGCTAATCAAATGATGGAAGATATCTTTTCAAAGATAGAAAAGGAAGAAATGCAAACCAACTGAATGTTTAACTTGGGTATGGCTCTCCTAGGATGAGAGTAAAGGAGACTCAGAATACGAGATATGATCGAAATAATGCAATTGGAAATTAAGACAGTATCACAAGAATAGGAGCTGCAAGGAGAATGGGATGGGAGTTCATAGGAGGATTCACCTCTGAAACTTGAAAGAGGATCCTACCCTACGGCCGCAACAACGGTTATTAGATATCTCAGGAAATCCCGGCCAGAACCACATGTGCAAGTTTCCCTGCATGTGGCAATCGTTGGAGCTTTCGTTTTTTTATTCTCCATATCAAGGATTTCTGATAGCCTAGCTCCAACAATTCGTTGATCGGGAAAATCGTGTGGTTTTATGAAACCATGTGCTATGGCCCAAATCTATAGTCAATCCTATTTCTGACTGGGAAGGGATTTTAAGATTCAACTTTTTCAGGTAAGATTTCAATCACAGTAGAGATGGAACTTGTAAAAGTTTAACAATGCTTAACATCTGAACTAAAGGTGAACAGCTTGTAGTTTGTTCCATTTTGACATGGCATGCAAAAGGATCTGAGAAGGGATGCTCATTGAAAGACAAGTACCTGTTGATAAGCCAGTATTGCGTCAGCACTCTGAACACTGTTTGCTTGTGTTGCACCAAGCTTGTTCCAAAGAGAGTAATCTCGGGGCTTGAGTTTCAAAGCAGTTTTAAAAGATGCAATGGCTTTGTCATATTCTCTAGATAAGTTAAACAAGACACCGAGTACTATGTGTACATCAGCATCCTCAGGTGACATTTGAGCAGCATCATTGAATAATCTAGCAACCTGCAGACCACGAACAAAGAACGGGATGCCAGATCAATAACCAAAGCAACTAGATGTGTCTCCAATGGTGATGTGGCTTGCACTGTTGACGGGAGTTTGGTGATAGAACTGTTTAAATTGGAAAAGTGAACACATACATCAGCATAGTACAGCGAATCAGACATTTCGGGTGGTGCAAGTGTCCCATATTTTGGATGATGGCGTAGCCAACCATACATGTACTTCAGAGCAGCCGCCTGTTCCAACTCTGAAATTTCACAAAGATTACTTAATTCATTGATGGTCCATCCTAGTGTTAATGTGTAAAATTGAGCCTCACAACGGCTGTAAAAATTATGAATTTCTGGCATGATATGTTCCCAGAAATTCTAGATTTACATATAAACACAAAATTAATCATAGAAGTATTACTAAAACATAGGAAGAATTATTATGACCAAATGTATTTGCAGCTACTAACTCTAATTTTCGTGCACCCAGAAGCAAGCACTAACCATTTGTATGACTCACGCCGAGGGCGAGGAGGACTTCCAGGTTTGTTGGGTCAACCTCCTGTGCATGCATCATGGCTGCAATAGCCTGCAACAAGATCAGTTTTTTACCAGAAAGTTAGTGTGTGCGACACTGTTTAACATAGTTCTAACATTCAAAATCAAGAGCAACATTCAAACCCGTGGAATGTTCTCTTCATTTCAACAAATGAGATGCAGTTTACAACTGCACTACATGTGCATAATTCACAAGGATTTGATCAGAGAATGGAGTGTGATATCCCATCCACACAGTTGGAAGATCAGAAATAAGTTTGATATATGATAAAGCATGTGTGCTAATGCTTCAGTGATTTGAATAAAGAGCTTAACAATCAAATTAGATTAGTAGCCCAGTAATTTGAATAAAAAACCTAACCACAAGGACTAAAATGATTAAGCCAAAGATACTAGTAACTTCGTTATACATTAGACTTATTTTTCATATTCCACCATATGGGATGGAATATCACATGAAGTCTAAAACAAACCAAACTAAGCCTTTATCCCAATCAATTGAGGTCGATTATATGAATCATTTTACGTCATTCTACTATGTTAAAGGTTATACATTCAATTAGTTTCAATAAATTCATATATTTTCTTAATACGGCATCCCATATCAATTTAAGTCTATCCCTCCCCCTAATATTTCCGTCTATTGCATAGAATGCCAAATACACCCCTCCATTTGAGCCAACTAACTTTGATTCTATGGATTACATCATTATCAATCTTTCCATCTTTGTTAATAATTGAATCTAGATAACAAAAATATGCAATCTTAAATATCTTTTGGTTTTGAATCTTTACCTTTTTACTATTAATACTCCTATTACTGCTAAAATTATATTCCATATCTTTCAGTTTTGTTCCTACTTACTTGAAACCATTTTGACTCAAAAGCTTCTCTCTACATTTCTAACTTAGCGTTAACTCCACTTCTAATCCATTCATTAAGACAATACATCAGCAAACACCATCCACCATGGAACACCATCTTGAATGCCTAGTCAGTTCATCTATAATTAAGGCAAAGAGATAAGGACTCAAAACCGGTCCTTGGTGTAATTCTATTGTAATCAGAAATTCAATTGTTTCTCCTGTGAGTTATCTAATTGTCGTGGCAGCTCCATTATACATGCCTCTTTTCACATCAATGTATCCATTTGTCACTATATTTCTCTCCAACGCCTGCTGTATGATATCTCTAGACAGTAGACACTCTATCATAGACTTTTTCTAAATCTATAAAAATTATAAGAAGATCTCTCTTTTTTTCTTTATATTTCTATATTAATCTCCTTAATAGATAGAACGTTTTCGTAATTGATCTACTAGACATAAAACCAAACTAATTCTATGACACTATTGTTGTTAACGTTAGACGATATTCAATCACTCTTTTCCATAACTTCATCGTATGACTCAGCAACTTAATACCTCCATAGTTGTTATAATTTTGAATATCTCCTTTATTTTTATATATAGGTACTAGAATACTTTCTCCACTCTTCGGACATTTTCCTAGTCATTATGATTTTATTAAATAACGTTGTTAACCAAGAGACTCCCACTTTGCCTAGGCATTTTTATACTTCCACAGGGATACCATCTAGTCCTAAAACCTTACCTAATTTCATTCTCTTCTTTGTAGTTTCCACTTCAAACTTTTTTATTCTGCGGTAGAATTTATATTCTCTAGTTTCATCCAAATTATCATATTCCTCTTCTCCAGATCTTTCTACATGTTTTCCGTTTAATAATTTTTCAAAATAGGTTTTTCATCCATCCTTAATCACCTCACCCTTCACTAACACTCTTGAATCCTCGCTTTTTATGCATTTAAATTAGAGTGAAGTCTCTTGTTCTCCTTTCTCTCCACTTAGTGAGTTTATAGATGTTCTTTTCTCCTTTTTTATTATCCTATGAAGCACGGATACTCCAAAAATGGTTTTATACAAGTATCGGATACGTATTGAATATTGATACTCGCCCGATTTGCGAGAATACGTATCGGATAGGCATAAGAAGTATCCAAAAATAATTTTTTATTTTTTTAATTTCGGATACGTTTTGGATACGCCCAAGATAGGAGGATATGCACGAGATATGTTTTGAATACGGATGGGATACTTGCTGGATACGTTTTAATTTTTTTTTTACTTTTTTTAAAAGTTATTTTTTTATTTAGTTGATCTTTTAGTTTTTTTATTATGAATATACTAATATCTAGATATTTTTTTATGCTTAATGGAAATTTTTATTTATTTATTACTTATTTAGTTATTCTTGATTTCGATAGTTATTGAACATTTTAAAATAAGAACAAAACGAATCAACTACTGCGTTTACATTAGTTTTATAAATAATACAATACTACAAATTAAAAATAATAATTTTTTTACAAACGTATCCTAGTCGTACCCGTATCCTACTTTTTAAAAATATTTTGTACCGTTGTAACCGTATCGTATTTGTATCTGTGCTTCCTAGTTACTATCTAATTTAGTATAAAAATCATAAATTTTCAATTAAGCATCTCTAACGATTCTCTTAACGCTCGTACACGCTTATTTATAACTCCTAAAATTGTCATCATTTCTATCATTTTGTCACATTTAAAAACATTCTTTTTTTACTTTTACTAAGACTTGGACCTTGTCATTTCATCACCAAATTTCTTTAATTGCCCCCTTCAACTCTCTAAGAACTTCTTTCGATATCCTTTTATGTATTCCGCCATTGTACTCCAAATAGTATTAATATCTTCTTCCAAATTCCACTTTACCTCTTTACACATTTTGTCCTTAAAAATCTTTAGTTTCTCACTTCTAAAATTCCACCATCTAGTTCGTGGGATTCTAATATCGCTTCTCACTTTATATTATCCTTTAATGTAAATATCTAGTTCGTAAGATTCTAATATCTCTTCTCACTTTATATTATTCTTTAATATAAATATCTAGTACCATAATTCTATGTTGTGAGGTTAAGATCTCTTCAGGAATAATCTTGCAATATTTACATATTTAGTTATTAAGTGTTCTTCTCTCATTTTAAAAAAAGCGTTGGTTAATATAAAGATCAAATGCTACTACAAAATCTAGGATCCCCCCGCAGGCCTCATTTCTATCACCAAAATCAAATCCCATATGAACCGTCGCATATCCTTACCTCTTGTTTCCTGCGTGCCTATTGAAATCTCCACCTACAATTATCTTCTCTCCTACTTGGAGTTCTTGAACCATTTCATCCATTTGATCACAAAATTGTCCTTTAGTCTGATCAATCAATTCTACCGAAGTTAGTCCCAAATTATAATGAGTTGTGAGTCTAAGATTGAAATCATTTAAAATTTGGCCACAACACCCCCCAGTCCCAAATTTTGTGCAATCTTGTAATTTACGATGTACAT
>JAOTRH010437173.1:0-33990 GCA_034768845.1 Heliamphora exappendiculata | reverse complement strand
ATAAAATAGTGAGATCTTTTACAGATTAATAAGTTTGGTAAATTGGACAATGTCATTACGCATATGATGAATGTTACTTATTAACAGAATCCACGTCTCGATATAGAAATTGATGATACCTCTTGAGAAACCTTATAAATTTTGATTATATCAAACCCTGCAAGTGAATTTTATATTTGATAAATGAAATAAGTTAAGTGAAAAGTTTCAAAGGCATTATATGCAGCTGATTAAATAAAATTGTCAGTAATTTAATTTAGTCGGCGGGTATCTCTAATATTAACGTGAGGAGATAAATAAATATTTAATAATATATTGCTCAAAATTAATTTTTGAGATAAGGTTATGAGTGCAATTATAATTTCTTAGTGATAATAAATTATAATTTATGAAATTAAAATTTTAATTCGGATTGAATTAAATTTTCTTAATTATATAAGGAGCCCGAATCTGATTTACTCCTAAGGTACAGCTAGAGCTTTGATATTTTCATTATATCAAAGTGGCAGTCGAATTTGGTTTTTTAGGTCAACAGATTTGCAGCCCTCATTGCATATATTACCAAGCATACGAGAATACAGTAGAAGGTTTGAGGCACGATCGAGTTTTCAGTTTGTGTGCATCCATCCAGTAGCTTCAGTTTGTGCGCTGAAACGAAATCAAACTAGAGAGATCTCAAAGGTATAACCTCTATTATGCTTTGTAGTGCTTAATTAGGTTTTCATTTTTTTTTATTTAATCTACATGCATTGTCATTGATTCTTGTAATTCTATTTCCCAGCAACATGAAGAGTCCCATCCCTAGGGAGACAGTCAGTCGGTTAACATGTTGTCCCACTTGGGTTCTCGTAGTGAGTCGATCTTCCTTTTCGATTCCTTTCTTGGGTACGCTCTTCATCAGTTACCCTTATTCCTAAGCCAATGGGTTCTCGATCGGCAATCAGAATACTAGTAGTTATAAAGCTTTGGCAATTATGGTGTGGCACTTATGGTGTGGCATTTTGGGTGACGGTGCCAAACACAAAGAATCGATCATTTATGGCACTCCTATGGATTACTACTGACGTTTTTTCTCTTTGGGACACATAGGGGTATCGCAACAGCCTGTTAATCACATGATCAACGACCAAAAATCGCTCATTCTTTGGTATATTTGATCTCAATGAGGTGGAGCGATCTTGGTCATCATATTCGTCTCCTCCTTTGAAAGATAATGGCAAAAAGTTGGTACTGTACTTCTTCTCCCTTACTTTTGACACTCTTTTTCTCCAGCAACCATCATCCATTCTTTCTGGTGCAAGTTCTCTTCCCTTCGACCACTATTCTTCACTCTCACTTGCCTCCAGTTCTTTTCTCCTATTTCCTCCTCCTTTCTGGTAAGTTTTATGTTTCCTCCTCTTTTTTAGTAAGTTTTTTTTTCTATATTTTAGCTTTTTCTCTTCAATGCTGAATTCTTCAGATTTTTCTTTTTCTCCCCCTACCCCATCGCATTTTCTTAATAGGTTAAGTTTTTATCTCTAAAGCATTACAATTCCTCTCCTTATGTCTCTATTTGCTTTAAATGACCCTCTTTTGAGCACATTACACTCTAGACCTTTGAGTTTGTTAAACTTCTTCTCCCAATCATCATGAGGGGTGTAGAGGAATTCCTTTAGTCCATAGAGTTTAGAACTTCCTTTGAAAGGACTTCGTCCTTGTCCCACCTTGCCTCAAAGATGGTGGGGACAACTCAAGCTCAAGGACCTTGGTCCCAGTGGTGCCAAATAGGCCTTTTGTTGCTGAAGTTATCCCTTCTCTCTCTTTGGTTTCTAATCCGCAGCGCTTGAGAGAGGCCTACGCTATCCCCCTTCTAGTTACCCATCGTGTTCCTTATTTTTAGGAAAGAGCATTCTCATTTTCTGAAGATGCGGTATACATATATGAGCATGCCTTTATTACTGGCCTGGGGCTTTCTTTTTCTTCTTTATCAAGTCACTTTTATCTTTTCTTAGGTTATGTCCCAGTTAGCAGCTATTCAACACTTGAAGGATGTTGATTGGGATGATTATCCTCTTGGAGGAGAGTACTAGGGATTTGGACCACTTCGCCATGAAGGAATTCCTCCACTGCTACCAACCAAAAGAAAAACAACTGGGTTGGTACTTCTTCTAGTTTCGGTCTGAAGACCGAGCTCTTGCTCAGGAGTGCTCCTCTTCTAATAGACATTGGAAAGAGAGACATTTTCATTTCTAGAGAGGGCTGAAAGTTCCAACCATAGAAGAGGTGGGCCCATGTTGCCCCATGTCCAACGTTTAAGGGGTTCTCCTCAAACCAAATATGTATCCATGAACCTTTGATCAACCATTTGGCTCGTAGTCAGATCAAGATTGCTCAGAATTTTCCTGCTTAGATTTTTAGTTACCTCGTGACACCCGAGAGGCTCAGTGCCTATCTATTAAGCCCCGACGTCTCCTGTGAGAACTACCAACTTTTCCATTCTATTTATTTGACCTAACTTCTTATTGTGTTCTTACCTATTTTTTCGTCTTTCTTCCTCTTTTACATATGGAAAAGAGGCCTGCTCCTCCTCACTCACTTCAATGAGGACTCTGCTCCCTCTCTAGTAAAGAGGTCGAGGGTGGCTTTGGAGGACAAGGAGGTGGTGACCTCTGGAGTTTTCCCAGAGAAAGTGATCGACCTAGAGGTCGGCTCGATAGGGAGCGTACAGATATATGGACCCGCTTTTGCAACTATCCTGGTTCCTCATCCCCTCACAATCATAGCTTCACTGATCGAGACTTCTACATCCCCTCATGTGGATTTTATGAATGAGTTCGTATTAGGGTTGTATACTAAAAATCATGATTTTAATTTCAGTATTTAATTTTATTTATTAATAAAATTAGTTTTTCTATTTTATGATAATCTTAATAAGTAATGTATGCATTTTATTATTTATTTAATATTATTCATGTGTGTCTTTTGTTCTACATAGTATATAATCTGGTGCGTAAAGTTCAATTTACACACAGAAAATCATATTATCAATTCTTATAGAATATAAATTTTTGGTTCACAATCTTAGATGGAATTGGACACACCATCGATACGATTGTAGCACAATATTTTAGTAGATCTATCTTGATTACGATGAACGGTAATCGGTTCGATAATTTTCTGACTCATTGTGCTAGTACACTTTGTGCGTATTAAACAGGATCAAGTTGGAATATTTAATTTTATACTAACTTTATAAATTAATTTATACCTCATTGTTATTATGAGTGTTTATACTCTTAATCAAGAAATAATTATTATTATTATATATATATATATATATATATATATAATATTTGTTATTTTGATTCATTATATGGTGTAATCTTTTACCGGTCTATAATCCCAGTGAGTTAAATAACAATGTTAATTATATGGTGAATATTAATTATTGACGAAATTCACGTCCTGTGAACGGGATTGGTGATACCCCATTGAGGAAAATTATAAGTTTTGACCGAGTCAAACACTCTAGGTAAATTTTATAATCCAGCAATCAAATAAGTTAAGCAAAAAGTGTTAAGAATTTTTTGAAGAAACTGATTAAATATAATTTTTATTAATTTAATTTAATTAGTAGGTATCTATAATTTTAACATGGCGAGAATAAATAAGCATTTAATAACATGAGCTCGAATATTTTGATTTTGATAATAAGGCTGGAAATGCAATTATAATTATTTAGTGGAATGAATCATAATTTATATTTTTATGAAATTATTTTTGGGTTAAGGTAGGATTTTATAATTACATTAGAAATTTATGTCTTATGTACTCCACAGATCCCTACTGTAATCTATTTATATGATGTTATAAAACCTAGCCAATCATATTCTCTACACACAGGGTTTTCACATTGGTTAGGTAGGTTTTGTAGATCACGATAGATTAAAATTCATACTTTTTTTTCGTGTTCTAGCATCCTAGAATACAACAGAAGGCTTGTTTGGGAGAATTAACTTCTAGTTAATTATCACGATAGCTTATTGACTAAAATTTGTGACAGCAAACGGAATCAATCCATTCGGTCTTCGACAGGTATAATCCTAAACTAATTTTGAGAGTTATATCGGGTTTTATTTTTAATTGTTAGATATCAAAAAAAATTATTCTAAAGCATATTTCGGCGATTGTCCGCCCGAATTATTTTTGATTAAAATCATAGACATAATCTCAGGATCTTGGCAGTTTGTCCTAACAATTGGTATCAGAGCCGTCTTTGATGATGTATGATTGAATCATGGGTTCGAATAGATTTAGATTGTGCTAACTTTATTTTGCAAGTAATCTAAACCCTATTTTAATAGTCATTATTATTTGCATATTTGATTGCATTGTCTGAATAATAATTATTATTTTTTAACCACGAGTGTTGATTATAGTAGATTGGTTGTGAACTCCTCAAAGGCATGTGATCTATATAAAATTTTTATTTTTCCATTCTATATTCTTGTTTTGGTTTCGATAGAATAAAGAACAGGCGAAGAACGAAAAACAAGGCAGCACGGCAATGCATAGCATAACACACAGCAGCTGCGGCAGCGAGGCGCGGGGCGACATAGCCAGGCGCGGCCAACCGCGACGTAGGCGACGGCGGGTAGCTTGCTGCGGCAGTAGGGCGGCGACAATGGCAACAGCAGCAGCAGGTTTGGCGTTGGCTGTGACTTGCAGTAGCTGTGTACTAAGGAGTTCTGTTGGCTATAGAGTTGTGATAACAGCAGAGTTCTGATTCTAGCAAAACTAAAAAATCAGAATTCTGATTCTAAAAGAATTACAGATTTTCTAGCTGAACATGAACCCTTTGGCTTAAGAGTTTTAGCTTGACCAAAAAGCCGGGATATTATGTAGTTATTTATTTATTTTAATTAAATGCGTGTATGGTTTTTATTTGGTTTATACTTTATGTTAAAGTTTAATTAATTCAGTTATTCTAAATTATTTTTTTGTAACGAAAAAATAAAATAAAATTTTCTTATATTAAATTAATTTGTTTAAAAAAAATTAAAATTTTATTTTGTTACTTAAAAACACGTTTAAGATGATTTTTTTAAAATCTACTATCTTGGAAAACATGCCGATTAATTTTGAATTTTTGAATTAATTAAAAAGAGTTTAATTTAAATAAATTATTTTTTTCAAAATATGTGTAATGGGAAGTAAAATTAAAATTCTTAAGTTTTTATTTAAAATTAAGTTTTTTTAATATAATAAATAAAATTTAAAATTTTTATTTGTTACACATATAACACGTAAAGATGGTTAAAATTAAAATTTTTTGTAACATATGATTTTTGAAAATTATAAATTTATTTTTATTAAACAGTTTTCATAACCCTCAAAAAAAATTTAAAAACTAAGTGTGTGAGTCAATTTATTCACAGATAAATCTCAGGATCTTCGTCACTAGTTTGTAAGTGATATAATTAAATTTATGTGTTGGCTTCAGGGCATTCTTTCATATCAGACAGAATTTATTACGGTATCACCGGTACGAATATCCTTTAGAGATAATTATGGATAATTGTTAGTGTGAATCAGTTCTCCATCGGATGTGTTCATTGCGAAGCGATTGATTTAGAATTAAATGACGCTAAATATTTTGTTATAAATAATAGTATCCTCTCTATTTGAGTCACTGTTATTATTTATAGGACCGAACCTACGTTAGCTATTTAATTTTACTTGGTATGGTCTATTACCTAGATAGTAAAATTAATAGGAATTGACATATTTTTTGAAGTAATAGTATTTGTTTTTGGAATGCTTTGTTTGATGGCTCTTAAACTTAGCTGGCTACTTGAGATCAGGATCCCTTTTGATGTGGAATAACACTTGTTCCAATGAGGCAGTTAAAGGAGTGTACTCCTTGTACTTGACTTCTACAGATCTGCGACAAGAAATGTCCACCATCTTGTCTTTCGGCTGCTCAGGATTCCTGTGTGGTATTTGTCTCTCAACTTCTATAGATATTTTCTCTGCCCTAGTTGGCTCATCATTATGATTTGAACGCCTAGAATCAATGGCATATTCAGCATTCATGTGTTTTTGAGCTTTGACCATAAGCTCATTTATGTCAATTTGAGGGGTTTTTGATAGAGAAGAAAGGAATCGAGATGGTAAAATCCCACCAATGAAGGATGTTAAGTCCACCTTATCATCTATCTTGTTGACCTGGAGCGCTTCATGGTTGAACCTATTCACATAGTCTCTCAGGCATTCACCCTTCGTCTATTTTATCTTCAACAAGTGGGTTGCTGGTTTCCTATGCCTCTGGCCTCTAATAAAATGGCATACGAACAATTTACTCTGCTAAGAAAAAGACTCCACTAATTTTGGCTTTAATTTGGCAAACTAGGTCCTAGCTGGTCCCCTAAGTGTGGTGGGGAATGCACTACACATTGTCTCCTTCGGGACAACATGGAAATACATCATAGACTTGTAGTTGTCGAGATTGTCAAACGGGTCTGATGTTCCATCGAACATATTTATCAGGGGCATTTTAAATTTATGAGGTAAGGGAGCCGCAATTATGGTTGCTGTGAATAGGGAGCCATTTTATGCATCAAATCTTCTAAAGTACAATGGGTTTTACCTTTGATCACCTCCATCATATTGTTGATTTGGGCTTTAACTTCTCGAATTTGTTCATCCCAAGCTGTTTATATCTCTAAATGCTCTGCTTTCTCTTTTTGGTTATTTAGTATATTTCCTTCATGATTTAATGGCTCCGTGGGATTGATTTCACTTGCGAGCTCCTTGGGTTCTTCTTTTTAAAGGTTGTCATGGCCATGAGCTGCATCGATGTGTTCTCCATCTTGCCCATTCTCTCGTGGGGCTTGGGGTGCTAATTGCCTAGGGAGGTGACGATTTCCTTATTGTTGTTTGATATGCTACAGTAGCTCTTGATTTTGTTGGACTAATTGAAAAATGACTTGCATCAAGTTTTGGAGCTATTCTTACAAAGGGTTAGCTTGTTGATTTTCTTCTTGTGCTTGCATATTCGAATTCATTCTGATTCAGCTTGTCTCTTTAGCCATAGATTTCGTTCTAACCATGTACACAAAAAACCACCAATGAAGAATGAAAATCCTTTTTTCGATTTCCATTGATGGAGATTGGAATACTAAGGCCCAAAACTTACATTGGCCGAGTCCGTATACAGATTAAGCTCACTTATCCAAGAGAAATGCCCGCTTGCTCATTAGAGGCAAAGTATCTTAGTCAACAGGCAAACCTATACATTCGATCAAAACCTAATGTTCAGTGATCAAGGTTCTACCCTTGTCCTCTGGCCAATCCTTACCCTGGCCAGTCCTGGCGCGTGTCATATACAACGTGTGGCTGAAATCTAGAATCCCCAAAGATACAGTTGTAACAGTTCTCACATGGTATGTTAGCCACGTATCTCATTGATCCATTAAAAGGAACCGCTGCAGGGATAAAGGTATACATATTCTCGTTCTCTCTCTCTCTCTAATGGTATCTTTTTACTTAGCCATTACTCTACAAGAATATTAACTTGATCATCGGGGAAAGCCCACCGGAACAAACCCTGGCACCCTTTTCTAACAATTTCTTGATTGATCTCAAGTGATCTTAGTCGCTGAAAGACGATCGCATATTAAGGCAGCAATAGTGCACCAACATTATATAATTCATAGATTATTACAAATCGATATGAAAAATAATAAACTTTAAAGGGATAAAATATGAAAATATATTCTTTAATGGGATTAAATATAATAGATAATTTATGAATATGATAATATCTTTTCATAATCTTATGAAACAAATGACAAAATAAAATATAAAATAAAATAATATAAATTAAAATTAGACAAAAATGAAAAGAAAAAATAGATATACATATTTGTAACATAAAATAAATAATAAGACCATAATTGATAAAGTTTATAGTTTTCAGTTTTTCCTTTATAGTAAACAAAAAACATATTTTTGTTTATTTTTATAAATGCCAAAAACAAAAATATGTTTGGCACATAAAATTTTGGACAGTGGTGATCGGAGATAATGACTGGATATGATATCCGGTGATGATAACAAAAGGTTGCGATGAGGGTCGGAGGCGATAGCTGTCAAAGAAAGTGGCCAGATGTAATGGTCGGAGGTGGTGGCCAAAGACAGTGGACAAAGGTGGTGACCAGAAGGGGGTGATCGGAAGTGGTAGCCAAAGTGGGTGGCCGATAGTAGTGGAGAAAAAAAGAGAACAAAACTTATTTACAAAATAAGTGAAAATACGTTTTTTCTGTTTACAAAAATTTAGTAAATTTTAAAAATTATTTATATCTTTTTAAAAAACAAAAATAACTACCAAACGAGTTTTTTTTTCAGTTTATAAAAAATTTAAAAATAAGAAAAAAACTATAAACACATAAACATTATTAAACATGACCTAAATATTTTGTCTTACAACTGCGGTTTCAAAACTGAATTGAACTGTCTTTATTGGCTTAGTTTGGTTTTATTGGCTTAGTTTGGTTCAATTAGTCCAGTTTCATGATCTTCACGGTTCGGTTTCAGGTTTTAAATTTTTTGAACTATTTAAAATGATTTAATTATTAATTTAGTTCGAAATTGAACCAAATTAAACTGCGAACACTCTTAATAATAATGAGATATAATATAATTAATAAAATTTTATAAAATAAAATAGTCAATATTACCTTTAAATGCGTAATTACTCATGTGGTTCGGATTGCCGAGTGTGTGTGCGAAC
Source organism: Heliamphora exappendiculata (assembly GCA_034768845.1). Classification (NCBI taxonomy): domain Eukaryota; kingdom Viridiplantae; phylum Streptophyta; class Magnoliopsida; order Ericales; family Sarraceniaceae; genus Heliamphora; species Heliamphora exappendiculata. The sequence continues at coordinate 25,217 of JAOTRH010437173.1, read as the reverse complement.
AGAAAAACCAAAAGAATGAGGTAACAATTAAAAGTACTTCGAAGAGGCAAAAAATCGACAAACGTTTTAGATTTCTATTATTATTAAAATTTTAAAAAATGGATTAAAAAAATCCAGAGAAGATGAAAAAAGTGTTAAAACAGCCAAAATAACATTTTTTTGTTTTTATTAATTTTTTCAAACTTTAATAAAAAAATCTTTTAATTTGAACTTTTTCGGTAAGTGGCTGAATTGAATGAATTAAGAGCTCGTTTGGCAATTTGATTTTAAGTCACTTCAAGTAAAAAAAATTTGGGGGTAATTTTTATTATTTTTTGGATAATTAACTCAAAAGGTTAAAAAATTCGTTTGGTTAGAAAAATAGTAATTTTTAAACTACTAAAAAAATCAAATAAGCTCAATGTGAAATTTTACGGTTTTGCTTTAGCCTAAATGAGCTGGATATGATTGTTTGTTAAAATTTGTGTAATTTTATATGTAAAAAGATAAAATTAAAATTTATTATAAAAAAAACCAAAAAGTTAAAAAATCTAAAAGCCTAAAAGTAAATAGACTAAAAATTAAGAGTTAACAAGCGAAGCTTTTTAAACTTTTTAAAATTTAAATTAAAAACTAAAAAATTAATTTAAACCGATTTAAAGCCGTAGCCAAACGGAGGCCTAAAATAAATCGGCCTAGAGTTTTTCAAAGTTAGTTCTGGAGGCTTAACCTTCCCGGGGGTAGAGGCAGGTCCCCCGGGGTATGGATGATCATGAAGGGCGATGGATCGCCACTCCAACCTATATTTTCCAATGTAAAGTAATGTTGCCGATGGTTCCATAATTATCTCTTTTTATAATCTCTTTACCATATTGGCATATTTTCATTCAAAAGCGAAACAAGCTAGATTGCCCTTTTAAATATATTATCTTTGTTTTAGTAATTATAAGTTATTTTTAATTTTTTGATAAATTATTTATTCATTGTATATTAAAAATCTAATGCCAAACAAATATAATTTTTATAACCCGAGCTAAGATAAAAACTAAAAAAATAAAATATTAAAACATATTAAACATAAATATGTTTTTTTTTATTCATACCACGAGTAATTCTAATGACAGTAAAATGAACAGCAACAAAATCAAGAAGAAACGATGTAATTTTGAGGATAGTAATTAAGTAAAAATTTCTTCATAGAGGATTTATTTTTTTTATTTGCATCTATATCTTAAGAATAATAAATTAATAATAACAATTTTTACTTTTAAATGCAATGTTTGAAACTTTTGCGTAAAAATATAATATCACATGGCCTTTTATTTTTTGATACATGTTATTTTAATTTAATCAAAACATTCTTATTTATTTATTAATTTTAATCTAGGATATATTTATTTTTCAATTTGAGAATATATATCTTTATTTATTTTATTGTGTTTAAAAAATTAATATATTATTATATTATTACTATAATTTATCTAAATTTATTTCATTTGGTGCATGGTATGGCTTGACGCAAGTTTTCTAATTCAAAGTAATGTTGCCGACGGTTCCATGATAATCTCCTTTTATAATCTCTTTACCATATTTTTATCTCAAAAGCGAAACAAGCTTGATTATCCCCACTTGTCAAGGCATCTATGTGTTGGGATTTTAAGGGTTTAAATTTCCTACACAGCGAAAACAAAAACGTAAGTTGTAATTCACACAAAACAAATAAAGATTGAAGAAGAACATCTACAAAGAACACAAAAATATACGTAGTTCGACTGACTATTTACCTCTACGGGAGAACAAGAAGGAATAATCTACTATTATCAATAACGATGATAAGAACTAGTTCTACACTTTCTAATCTTTAAATCTGAGCCTTACTCTAGTACATCTGAGCCTCTTTTTACACTCTCTAACCTTAACCTAAGTCTCTCTAGTATATCATTACATCGCTCCTGTGTCTTAAGTTCTTGGTGCTTAAACTCCCTTTATATAAACCTAAACCTAGGTCAAATCATGAGATGGTTGAAACCCTAACTACCTTATAGCAGGCGGCCCTCAGATAGACCGCTCGAGCGGTCTATCAAGCGGTCTTTCATAACCCTCGGTATCTCCACCTGCAGATACCACCGCCCAAGCAGTGAAATGATTGCTCGAGAGATCACCAGCTCGAGAGCTTCCTTCGAAACCCTAGTTGTCACCAGCACTATTTGGACGCCATACCGAACTGGAATGTCAGAAATACGAGACACCAACCAAATAATCTCCACCTTGGCTCGAATTTCTGAACCATCATAATCTGAAAGATCTGTTGACCACCTTGTCCTGCACCCCTTTCACGGGTATAGGTGCTCCACCCTCTCTGTTCATAATCAACAGCCTTCTGTAATGACTCCACTTTCTCTAACATTACTACTTACCGTTGACCCTATTTTGATCTGCTTGTAACCTTCTGGTAAGACGAAAGATCTCCACTACTACTGATTTGAACCCCAATCACCCGATTTTATAGGTGAACGGATCTGGTTGATCTCCACCTTGACTCTTAGTGTCTTCTTTTGAAGATCTAACATACTACGCTTGTCGATCTAACTGATCTGACCAAGCCGCATATACCAGGGATTTATGCTGTGCCCACTGGATTACCTGTGTGGTAGTGGTAACTCCACCTATCACCTTGTCCCCTACTAGTCTGTAGGGATCTCTAACATAATATTTTTCATCTTTATTGCGATCGAGTGATTAAGCCAATAACCAATGCTTTGATACCAGTTTGCTGCGATTTTAAGGGCTTAAATTCCCTACGCAGCGAAAACAATAACGCAAACTGTTAGGGTTGGTATATTGAAAATTATGTTTTTAATATTTATTTTTATTTTTTAATAGAATTATTTTTTTATTTTATGATAATCTTTATGAGTAATGTATGTGTATCATTTCTTTAATGTTATGCATGGATGTTCGATATTCTGTATAGTATTTAATCTGGTGTGTAGAGTACAGTTTGCACACAGAAGATCAGATTTTAGATTCTTGCAGAATATAAATTTTATACTCACAGTTTAGATGAAAATTGACATACCATCGGTACGACTGTAGTACAGAGTTTTAGTAGGCCTATCATGGTTACGTGGAATAGATAATAGCGTCGTCTACTATTCTGACTTTCTGTGCTAGTACACTTTGTGTGTATTAAATGGGACATTTAGGATAGTTAATTTTATACTGACTATATAAATTTAGTCATACCATAAGATTGTTATGAATAGTGCTTATCCTCTTAATCCTGAAATAAATAATGATTTGCGTATATTTAATATTCGTTATTTTGATTCATTAGATGGTGTAATCTTATATGGGTCTATATTCCCGGTGAGTTGGATAGCGGTATTATTTATGTGGCGAATATTAATTATTGACGGAATTCACGTCCCAAAAGATCGGGATTGACGATACCCCCTTAATTTTGATCGGGTTAAACCCTGCAGGTGAATTTAATTATCCGACGGTCAAATAAATTAAGCGAAATGGCTTAAGGAATATCAATATGCCAATTAAATTAAATTGTTAGTAATTAAATTTAATTAGCAGGTATCGAAAATCTTAACGTGTGGAGAAATGGTAAGCATTTAATAATAGGAGCTCAATGCTATATGGTCTTGAGATTATGGGTCAGAGTGCAATTTAGTTATTTAGTAATGTAAACTGTAATTCAGTGTTTTATGAAAATTACAAAATCGTTGCTGATTTTTCATAATTGCAAATACTGCTATGAGGTTTGCTTAATTATAGAAATCGCTGATACGTGTCTGTGTTCCACTGGAAGTCTTACTCATAATTACTCCACAAGTCTCTGTTATAGCCCTATATATATGCGAGTAGGCTGAACCAGTTTCATAACTTGTCTTCTTAGACTAAAGCTGTCATGGTTATGCCGATATAAGTTCTTAGAAGATCATAATCCACATTATATTCGAAAATCGCATAAAGGAATACAGTAGAAGATCTGACAGGAGTTTTAATTCGAATTCAAATCGTAGTTGAAGATTTGACCGGTAAAAATGTAATCTTCTAAATTAACTTTGGATGCACGATTTTATTTTGATCGTTCGTCATCAAAAACTTTATCTGGAGCCCGTTTTGGTGATTGCCCATCCAGTTAATTTTTTTCGTTAATCGTTTGCAAAAACAAATATCTTGGCAGTCTTGCCTCCAACAATTGGTATCAAAGTCGTTTTATTTTTTGTTTTCAGTTATCGAGGTCGGTTAATTTTAGAACTGTTGCTAACTTTGTTTTGCAGGTGTTCTAATCTCGATTTTATGATCGTCATTTCTTTTTCATGTTTGATTAAATGGTGTGAATAATGATTATTTTTTTAATCATGGAGGTTGATTGTGATAGATTGAATGTGAGTTTTCGGTACATAATCATTATTGAAAAATAAGTTGAACATAATCATTATTCACACCATTTAACCGATGTAATAGCTAACTTTATGTTTTTAAATATCTGTTTAGATTATTTAAAAATAAGTTGAACATGTCCAAGAATACGAAGAATGGAGGCGGCACCGGCGGTGGTTTGGGTTTTAACAGGCCACAGATCGCAGTAAGTTTTTAATAGTTTTAAATAGTTTTTTCTGGTGAGTTTTTATACAGTATTTATGTATAAAAAATACCATAAAAATAAGTCAAAAACTACAAGGAAAAATTATTGAAGCAGCCTGATTCCAGTGGCTTTGCTGATGGCGGTTCAGCGGTGATTTTTATGATTTTTCAGACCATTTTTGGGACTATTTTTTAGAAAGTTTTAAAACATAAAATAGCAGTAAAATATACTTCAAAATACTTTAAAAAATCAGAACAAAATTGGACCAAAATCACACCCAAACAGGCGGCACTTGAGAATTTTTTTATATATTAAAAATAGTACTTTTTGAGATATTTCTTTTGATATAAAGTATGTCGAAAACTAAGTTCAGGAAGAGGTCAAAAAAGTTCCAGGAAGTTGGCTACGCAGTGCTGTTGCGTCCAACAATATTTTTTTGTTGTTCGAACAGTTTTTTGACTGTTTTTCGAGCATTTTTCCAGCAATTTTTTTTACAAAAAATCTCATACTTCGAGAGCTTTTCAACGGTATAAAACTCGTCGAAAATCAAGCCCAGATAAGGCGGCAGGAGCCGCCTGAAGGTGGCTGGTGGTGGGACTGATTTTGTTGTATATTTTGATATATACGAGACTGATATGATATATATTGACATATCAAATAGTATCAAGGATGCTTGATGCAATTAGGACACTGAATCAAAAGCGAATAGGAATTTAAACAGTTGATTCTCTTAGACAGACTGAAACAACTCAGTGTTTTACTTGGATCATAAAATCGGGATATATGCATATCGTGTTTATATATATATGAACTGCGTGGATGATTGAATATCTATTTTATTTATCTTGTTAATTTCATTAATTCAAAATTTTAATTTTAATTAAAATATTTTGTAATGAAAAATAAAATTAATTTTTTCAATTAACTAATTTTAACTAAATAAAAAAATTAGGTATTTTATTTTTTTACAAAATATCACGTTTAAGATGATTTTTTTTAAAATTGGATATCTTGAAAAAATATAGCATTTAATTCCGAATTTTGAATTAATTAAATAAAAAAATATTTAATCAAAATAAATTTTTATTTTTCAAAAAATGTGAAATAGAAAATAAAATAAATAAATACTTTTAATCACTACCTTAGCTGAAAAGCTGGAGGCAAAACTGTGCATTTATTTAATTTTATTTGTTACACATTTAAACATGAAAAGATGGTTTGATAAATCAGAATCTTTGAAATCGTGTACACGAAAAGATGCTTGATTCTTTCAGATCGTGTGACTTTTAAAATTAATAAATTTATTTTAATTAAATGAATTTTTATAACCCTCAAAAATATTTTAAAAATCTAAGTGGGAGAGAAAATTTATTCATAGATAAATCATACGGTCTCCATCACTAATTTGTAGATGATGTAATTAAACTCTACGTGTTGACAGTAAGACCTTCCTCCCCATCAGATAGATTAATTGCAGTATTGTTAGTACAAACCTCATTTAGGGATAATTTTGAAAAATTGTTAATGTGGATCACTTCTCCAACTGAAGAGTTTATTGCGAAGCGGTTGATTTGGAATTAGGTAATGGTTAATACTTAGCTGTATATTATAGTATCATCTCCATCTGAATCACTGCTATTATATACTAGACCGAAACTATGTCAACTATTTAATTTTACTTGGCATGGTCAGTTGCCTAGATAGTAAAATTAAAAGAAATTGGCCTGTCAAGTTTTATGAAGGATAGTAAACGTTCTCCCATCGAGGCATGCTATTCTCAAGTTGCCAGGTTGCTGGTGAATTAAATTTAAAATCGCAGAGGGATCCATATTAAAATAAATTCAAAGTTTTATTCATCATAATTAACGATTTTTTTTAATTATGTGATTCTCAAAATTAAAATGGCTTTCAACCCACTCGCTTTAATACTAAAAAAAAACAAACTAACGGGACTGAATGTTGTTGACTGAAAATGTAACTTGGATATAGTTTTAACTACAAATGGTATTCTTTTAATACCAGAAAATGTGTTTGTTTTTGAAAGAGGTTCTTTTTCTGAGTCAAAAGACACGAAGAAGAAAAATGTTCAGAAATAGGGAGACACGGTTTCTAGAATAGTTAGTGGGCCACGGACTGGTGTAAAAAATCCAAAAGGCAGATGTTTTCACACTAACCAAATCTGGCACTAGAAAAAGCTATCTCCTGTATTTCTCAAAAGACAGAACAAATAAGGTAATTTCTGTTCACTGGTTGTGGAAACATGTTTAGTAGTGTTATCTATCGGTACCTGGTGTGTAGATACAAGAGCCACTAATCATATCTGCAATTCATTGCAGGGGTTTCAGAAAACCTGACAACTTAGTGATGGAGAGATTTACCTGTATATGGGTAATAATACAAAGATAACAGCAGTTTCAGTAGTAGATGTCACTCTCAATTTTGGTAGAAATTAAATTTTAATATTGAGAGATTGTCTTTATGTACCTGCCAATAGAAGGAACTTAGTTTCTATTTTTATATTGGCTAAAGATGAATATTTGGTTTATTTTAATAACTCTGTGGTTATTAAGGATAATAAACGGATTATCCGTTCTGGTACATTGGTGGATGATCTTTATATTATTACTCCAATCACTCATACACTGCAACTGATTCAAATGAATAATACATCTATATTACAATACAAGAGAAAGTTTCCATCTGTAATGAACCATACGTTTCTTTAGCACTTACGCTTGGATCATATTAATCTAAAAAGGATAAACAGACTAGTAGCAGATGAATTTTTAAGTTCATTGTAAGTGAAGGCACTTCCAGTCTATGAATCTTGCTTAGAGGGTAAGATGACCAAGAGGCCCTTTTCGACCAAAAATTATAGAGCTAAAGAACCGTTGGAGCTGGTTCATTATGATGTTTATGGTCCTATGATAATCTGAGCTAGAGGTGGCTTTAAGTACTTCGTCAATTTCATTGATGACTACTCAAGATATGGATATATTTACCTGATGCACCGTAAGTTTGAATGCTTTGAGAAATTTAAAGAATTCAAAGCAGAGGTGGAGAAGGTCTAGGTAAAAGTATCAAATCACTATGATCCGACCGTGGTGGAGAATGTCTCTTTGGAGGGTTTAAAAACTACTTGTTATCAGAAGTGATTACATCCCAGTTAATTGCACCTGGTACTCCACAGCAAAATGGTGTAGAAGAAGGAATGAATAAGACTCTTATAAAATGGTAAGGTCCATGATGAGTTATTCAGATTTATCCAATTCATTTTAGGAACTCGCTTTCGAGGCAGCGGCTTATATTCTTAACTTGGTACCTTTTAAGTCAGTACCTTCTACTCCTACAGAATTGTGGACCGGACGTAAGCCTAATCTGAAACACATTCGAATTGGGAAGTGTCCAGCACATGTGCTGAAAGGGAATGCGAATAAATTGAAACCGAGGACAGAAGTCTATTTCTTTGTAGAGTATTCCAAGAAAATGAAGGGTGATCTATTTTATAATCCTAAAAATTATAAGGTCATTGTTAGCACTAATGCCCTATTCTTAGAAGAGAATTATATTATGGATCACAGGCCCAAAAGTAATATTATTCTGGAAGAACTGAGAGAAAATATCAGTAGAATAGAAGAATAAGTCACTGATATCCCATTACTTCATCGTAGTGGGAGGATTATCGGGACATGTGCAAATCAAGAACAGGGTGCTGATGCACAGGGTTCTAATTCTACACATCGTGTTACTACTAGTACAAAACATAGGTAGTGCCTCGTCGTAGTGGGAGGGTTGTTCATCAACCTAACTGGTATATGTTCTTGAGATAGTCTTTTGACAGGATCCCGGTAGAACTAGATACCGAACCCTGTAACTATAATAAAGTACTTCAAGACAAAGATACAGATCTTTTGCAAATGGCTATGAATTCAGAGATAGAATCTATATATTCTAATAAGGTCTGAGAACTTATAGAACCACCCGAAGGAATAAAATCCATTGGATGCAAGTGGATCAACAAGCGCAAGAGAGGAGTAGATAGGAAGGTTGAAACCTTCAAAACTAGGCTTGTTGCTAAAGGGTTCACTCAAAAAGAAGGGATTGATTATGAGAAAATATTTTTGCCGGTAGCCATGCTTAAGTCTATTCAGATTCTCTTATTCTTTGTCGCTCATTTCGATTACAAAATCTATCAAATAGACGTCAAGACAGCTTTTCTTAACAGAAGTCTTGACGAGTGTATCTATATGATGCAAAAGACAGATTCATTGCAAAGAACGAGGACCACATGTTGTGTAAGCTTAAGATATCTATTTATGGACTTAAGCAGGTATCGAGGTCTTGGAACACTCGGTTTGATCAATCCATTAAGTCTTATGATTTTGATCAAAGTCCAGACGAGTCCTGTGTGTTCAAGAAGCTTGACGAAAGCATGGTGATCTTCCTAGTATTTTATGTAGACAATATCTTGCTCATTGAAAATGATGTGGGGGCATTATCTACGGTTAAAGTATGGTTATCTGGGCAGTTCGGTATGAAGAATTTGGGAGAAACTAGTCATATCCTTGGGATCAAGCTTGTGCGAGATTGAAAACAAAGAATGTTGGGCTTATCACAAGCAAAATATATCAATGATATCCTTGTCCGTTTTAGCATACAGAATTCTAAGAAAAGTTTTTCTCTTTCAGGCATGGAATCACTCTATTCAAGGATCAGTGTCCTAAGATACTTGATGAGATAGAAAAGATGAAGGCGGTTCCTTATGCTTCGACAGTAGGATATGCTATGCTTTGCACTAGACTTGACATTTGCTTTGCCTTTGGCATGGTTAATAAATATCAATCTAACTCAGGGTAGAAGTATTGGGCTGAGATAAAGAATATAATCAAGTACCTAAAAGGGACTATGGATTATATATTAGTTTACCAGGCAGACAGTCTAGTACCTTTGGGGTACACAGACTCAGATTTTCAGTCTGATAGGAATTCCCGTAAGTCTACCTCAGGATATGTGTTTACCTTAGGAGGTGGAGCTATAAGTTCGAGAAGTATCAAGCAGTCCTGCATTGCTGATTCTACTATAGAGGCTGAGTATGTGGCAGCTTCTGAAGTAGCCAAGGAGGCCGTTTGGCTCCGGAACTTCCTGTTGGATCTAGATGTAGTACCTTCAGTTCAGTCGGCTATTACACTTTACTATGACAATAGCAGAGCGGTTACAAACTCGAAGGAGCCAAGGGTCCATAAGAAAGGCAAGCACATTGAGTATAAGTATCACTTGATACGAGAAATTGTACAGAGAGGTGATATTACTGTGACCAAGATTGTATTAGGAGACAATCTTGCAGATCCTTTTACAAAGAGCTTACCAGCTAAGACTTTTGATAGTCATGTAGAGAGCATGGGAGTCAGATGTATGGCAGCATAATTTTGAGTATAAGTAGAAGATTGTTAGGGTTAGTATACTGAAAATCATGTTTTTAGTATTTAATTTTATTTTTTAATAAAAATAATTTTCTATTTTATGCTCATCTTTATGAGCAATGTGTATCATTTCTTTAATATTATGCATAGTTGTCCGATATTCTGTATAGTATTTAATCTGGTGTGTAGAGTACGGTTTGCACACAGAAGATCAAATTTTAAGTTCTTGCAGAATATAAGTTTTATGTTCACAATTTTGATAAAAATAGATATACCATTGGTACGACTGTAGCACAAAGTTTTAGTAGGCCTGTCTTAGTTACGGGAAACAGATAATAGTGTCGTTTATTGTTCTGAATCTCTGTACTAGTACACTTTGTGTGTATTGAACGAGACATTTGGAGTAATTAATTTTATACTGATTATATAAATTAATTCACACCCCAAGATTATTATGAATGGTGCTTATCCTCTTAATCTTAAAATAATTATTAATTTGCGTATATTTAATCTTTATTGTTTTGATTCATTAGAGTATGCGATCTTATATGGATTTATATTCCTAGTGAGTTGGATGGTGATATTATTATATAGAGAATATTAATTATTGACAGAATTTATATCCCAAAAGATCAGAATTGGCAATACCCCCTTAAGAAAGCTTATAAATTTTTACCGGGTCAAATCCTGCAGGTGAGTTTAATTATTCGACCGTCAAATAAGTTAAGCGGAATGACTTAAGGAATATTAAGATATCAATTAAATCAAATTTTCAGTAATTAAATTTAATTGGCAGGTATCAAAAATCTTAACGTAGGGAGAAATGGTAAGTATTTAATAATTGGAACTCAATACTATATGGTCTTGAGATTATGGGTCAGAGTGTAATTATAGTTTTTTAGTGGCGTGAACTGTAATTTAGTGTTTTATAAAAATTGCAGAAATCGCTGCTGGTTTTTCATAATTGTAGATACTGCTATGAGATTTGCTTAATTGCAAAAACTGCTGATACGTGTCCGTGTTCCACTGGAAATCTTACTCATAATTACTATAATTACTCTATAGGTCCCTACTGTAGCCCTATATATGCGGGTAGACTGAACCAGTTCATAACTTATCTTTTAAGACTAAAATTGTCTTGATTCTGCCAGTACGGGTTCTCGATGGATTATAATCCACATTATATTTAGGAATCGCATAGGAGAATACAGTAGAAGATCTTACAGAAGCTTGAACTCGGATTCAAATCGTAGTTGACGAGTCGACCGGTAAAAAGGTATTCTTCTAAATTAACTTAGGATGCATGGGTTTTATTTTGATCGTTCGTCATCAAAAATTTTATCTAGAGCCCGTTTTGGCGATTGCCCATTTAATTAATTTTTTTCGTTAATTATTTGTACAAACAAAGATCTTGGCAGTCTTACCTCCAACACAGACTACTATCCACATAAAGTAAATAAAGAATGAACAAGAATATCTACGATGAATACAAGGATATACGTGGTTCGGCTGACTGCCTACCTCCATAGAAGAATAAGAAGGAATAATCCACTATTATTAATAAGGATTACAAGAACTAGCTCTATACTCTCTAATATCTAAACTGAGCCTTACTATAATGTATATGAGCCTCTCTTTACACTCTCTGCCCTCAACCTGAGCCTTTCTGGTGTATCCTCACATCGCTCCTATGTCTTATGTTCCTGGTGCTTAAACCCTCTTTATATAGACCTAAACCTAGGTTAAACCATGAGACGGTTGAAACCCTAACTACCTTATAGCAGGCGACCCTCGGATAAACCGCTCGAGTGGTTTATCAGGCGGTCTATTGGACAGTCTTTCACAACCCTCAGTATCTCTACCTACCGACACCACCGCCCGAGCGGTGAAATGACAGCTTGAGCAGTCACTAGCCCGAGAGTTTCCTTCGAAACCTTAGCCGTCACCAGCACTATCCAGATGCTATATTAAACTGGAATGTTAGAAATACGAGACACGAACCCAACACTATGTACTAACAAGACTCCTCTCGGCCTCGATTTTATCTAAAATTTAGGAATTATTTAAACTTAAATTTGATAAATATTAATTTGGAGTCCTATTTAGTAGAATTGTCTAGCAATAAGTCCTAACTCCTTTTTAATTAGAGAAATTTTGGGTTTAGTCGTCTTTTTATAGTAGTGCTAGATTTAGTCTCAGCACTTTATTTTTTAATAGTTTAGGTCACATCGGTTTAAAATTATTTTATTATGTCTAATATACCCCTATTAAAGATATTATCTCTCTTGATTTGAAATCTTATTAAAAAAATTTCAAAGATGGCGTATGTTTTAAATCAAGCAACCTCTCTCTCTATCTCTCCTAATTTGAAATGTTTCTAAAGATTTTTTAAAGATGGCGTATCCCTTAAACTAAGCAACTTCTCTCTCTCTCTCTCTCTCTTTGTGTTGAGCGAAACCACTCGCCACTATAACACATACAAACAATACACAGTCACATACCTCTCTCTCTCTCTCTCTCTCTCTTTGTGTTGAGCGAAACCACTCGCCACCATAACACATACAAACAATACACAGTCACATACTTCTCTCTCTCTTTCGCTCTGTGTGTGTGCATGTGTGTGCTGGGCGAAACCACTCACAATCATAACAAATACAAATAATACACAGTCACATACAAACGATACATTTTCAAAACTATTTCACTATACACATAATTTTGATACATTTCTAAATCCACAAAATTATTTTTTTTTGAACAGTTAAACTCTCACACACACCCATTACACCTTACACCTTGCCCCTAACAAGGCTTGAACCCCCAAGCTCCATTTGGAGGCAAACACCTTAAACCATTGGGTTGATGCTGCTCCATCAACTCGAACTCAAGACTTCACCCTTTGAAACCAAGGGGATAGACCACTTGGACTAGTTTTGATATATATTTCAACTCATTGCAACCAAATGTGACCACTGATATATTTATCAATAGTTAGTAGAAATATTTTCATAAAGAACATAAACTACCAATACATTTCAACTCCAATTCACTACGCATATGCTTCTGATACATTTATCAGTATTAAGTATCTGTTGTAATATCTTCTTATAACATAGTATTAAATTGGTAAAATATATTAGTGATTTAAGGGAGTTGTGTGCATTTAGTAATAAAATACAACTATAATTGTATCAGTATTCAACAGATAAGTGTTTTTAAAATTATTCAACACAGAATTTGTAATTGATAATTGTATCAGTTGCACACTGATCGTGCAGAGAATATGTATCAAAAAATCATTATTGTTAGTAGAGGAGAAAGAGAAAGAGAGGCGGTGGTGAACTAGAAACACCATGTCAGAGAGAGGGACAGACAGAGTTAACAAGCGCCGGCGACAACGAGATATGGAGTTGGTGATCTAGATCTGGTGGTCGGCGATGGTAAGGAGCGATGACGACGAAGAGATATGAGTTGGTAGTTTAGATCTAGAAGGTTGGCGCCGGCGAGAAGCGGTAACGGTGGTGAGAAACGGAGGTGGTGGCGTGAAGTGACCGGCGTCGACATATCTAGAAACGGCGACGGCGGAGCGGAGGATGAGGAGGAGCAACAACGTAGGATGAGGAGCCGGCCGAGGAGGGGTGGCCGAGGAGGACGAGCAGAAGGCAGTGGAAGAGGGGTGGCGGATGGGGGCAGCATAGGATTAAATCCCAAGTGATTCTCCCTGATCTCTTCCCCACATATTTTTCCATTTAGGGCTGTGAGAGAGAAGAACTGTCCTTTTATCGTGATTTAAGGAAAATTTTCTATTAATACAATCACATTTAAAGAGGAAATATATTATCGGTTGGCAAAGGGCATATTAAACCAAAAAATCTAAATTTTTTTAAAAAAGGACTAAACCCAATAAAAAAATACTTGTGAAATTAAAACTCTTACATACTTCTAAAATGGAACTAAAACTCAATTAACTCTATTAATTATCCTATAAAGTCTTATTTTTATTATTTTTAACAAATATTCCCTTCCCCATTCTCTCATCATGATAGAGATCAAGACAATTTTGGAGGAAATTCCCATGGAAAAGTATTTGAAGATCCAAAAATGGATTTTACAGGTGGAGTGCCATTTCCTCCTTAATCGACCGATGGTGGTTTCGCCATTTCATTTCGTCATTAACCGGTCATTGACGATGCTGCTGCGATCACCATAAGTGTCGTAGACAATTTCAAAATCGACGAACGTTTGAAGGACGACGGCTTTCGTTACAACCATGACGGTTTTATCCTTCGAGTTGGGTATATGGTTCAGAAACATTTCGTCCGAATTTAGGTGGCATCTTGGATAGCCAGAACGATTCCAATAGAAAATCTGACGATACATCCGTTACAAAAATTAAGACAATATTTTGGTAGAAAAATGATATATTTCACAATGTCTCATTTCTTATCAGATGAGACATATTTTTAAAACAAATGATACATTCAATTGATTCTTTTCATGTATGAATGAGTTATTGTTTGTTAAATAACTCAATTTTTTATTAACAAAATGAGACAATATATATTATTGAAAGGATAAATGAGAGTTCTCTTTGTGTAATCTATGAAATGTCTAATTTGTTCAAGAAATGTCTCATTTATATAAAATGACACATTGTAAAATATCTCATTTTTCTATCAAAATATTATCTCATTTTCTGATTACTTTTAGACAGAATATCAAAACAAAAATTCTAAGCATTTTTTGTATGATTTTTTAGTGTTTCCATTGGTATCAATAATTTTAAAATTATAATGTTTCTTTTGTTAGAAAATCTAGATTCGTGGAGCATAAATGTTATATTAAAGGCAATTTCGGTATAATAATATGATATGAGACTTAAATGGAATAATACTTTTAAGTTGGAACTTATCCCTAAACAAGTATCCTAAATGAGACTTGAACTAAAATCTTCATATTTATTTAACATTAATGTTTCGATGAATTACAAATGATCGGTAGTTATTGTTATTTACATTTTGTTGGTCTCAAACTTAAGTATTACATACTTTTAGTTCAATTTTTTTTAAAGTTTCCACAATTTCAATATTATTCTAACTCAATTAGAATTTTATGTAATTTTAAATTTATTCACACATTTAAAATGTTAGATAATACGAATAAACTATAAAAAAACAAAAGGTATGATTAAAATATATTTAAGTCATAACTTTCAAATCCTAAATATTGATATAATTTATACCAATTATAGTTAAACGCAAAATATTGAATAAAAAAATATTTTATTATTAAAAAGCTTATTATACATAAGTTAAAAACTTAATGTATAAGTAATAGCAAACATATTTTGTCTACTTAAAATTTTATAATTAATTTTAAAACTTTATGTGAGCCCCATATCATGCACTCACTTTGAATCTCAAAACTCTCATAGCCGACCCCCAATCTCATTAATGAGCAATTATTTTATGCATCCTATTTTAATTTGAATCACATATTTGTGTGAGTTCCAAATAAATATGTGACCTAAATTAAAACAGGGCATTATCCACTCTGAATGGAATAATTTCCCCTCATTAATATGCTTATGCCATGTACATAATGTACATGCCATATATAGGATTGCTTGACTGCTTTGTTTATGGAATTCACACATTGTTCACGACATATTTGCTGTTACTTTCTCCAAGTCTATAACTAAATTAATGGATCTGTAATTTTAAATGCATTCATGCATATATTATAATTTATAAAGAATAGGATTAGTCCAAAAAATATTTATGTTTTGGAATCGTATTTAATTATCTAAAAAAATATATGAGTCATACTTTAACGATCCAAGTAGAGTACTGACCCAATAACTTGAATAAAGAGTATAACAACGTAACTCAAAATGATTAAGTTTAAGTTATTACTAGTTGCCCATGAATTTTTTTATATACTTATAATTAGTTTTTATCTTTCATCGATGTAGAATGGGGTATTACAATATCTCCAACTAAAAAACGCGACGCTCTCGTCACGTGATCTAAGTTCTTTAATTTCCTAGGTAGATGTGGATATTAACTCACTAGCAGACACAGAGCGCAACTCATTAGCATGCACATAGTATGCAACTTTAGGATCTCTACCTCTATTTGGAGCCTCAACTCCATTATTCACACCGTCATGGAGTCCTTGATGGAACCAGAGTTGACTTTATGTAATTTTTAACAACTCAAGTGAACTTTATAAATTTTTTTATATACCAAACTTAATTTCTATCTTTTACATTAATATAGAATATGGTGTCACACTTACGGTAATGTTTTTATAGTAGGAAAAGTTCTTTCACAAAACAGATTTTGTAAAAAAATTAAAATAAGCATTTTTTTATAGATTCGTAATTTAGCCTTGAAGTTTTAAAAAACAATGATTAAGCACATTTAAATCATGTAACGTAATAACATTTATTTACATGACTGTTATGATATTGAAAAGATTATGAATTATATAATTATTTCACTTTCTAATTTATTTTTTTATTAAAATTTCCCGGCATTACCTCCTCC
This sequence comes from Heliamphora exappendiculata, assembly GCA_034768845.1. NCBI lineage: Eukaryota > Viridiplantae > Streptophyta > Magnoliopsida > Ericales > Sarraceniaceae > Heliamphora > Heliamphora exappendiculata. The sequence goes on along the minus strand of JAOTRH010437173.1, from coordinate 8,661 downwards.
CTTCAAAATGAATAAATGGTGTGACAATTGGTGATTAGCGTGTGACATGCTCACATTGTTCTGAATAATCTTTTGTTACAACTGTATATATTTGCTGTGCCAGTAGTCAACATTCAATCATTTGAGCACGTTTCGTTGAGAATTGGGCATTGATTAGGAATCTAATCTTGATTTCAATTGAGTGTGAATTGGAAGCTGCTAGAACGAATCATTGGCATGGTTAATGATTTGTGTTGATCAAAAGGAGTTTTGATTGGGTGTGATTGCTGTGTGTTGAAATCAACGGTTTAAAATTATTTTGTTATATCGGTTTGAATATATAACAAAATAATTTAAGAAAAATATGTCTTCTAAGGTTTTTTGGCGTTGCGATTTTATCAGTACGGTCAGATTTTTTGATTTTCGCACTGTTTAATTAGATTAGACAGATCGACTTAGATTGAGATTGATCAGGTGTGATCGGATATAATCAAAAGTGATCAGGTACAATCAGAGTTGATTTGGGTTACGTGGGATAAGGTATACACATATCTGATATTGCGACGAGTTCAGATTGTAGGAGATTTTCAGACACAAATCTAATGGCGTTTAAGAGTTCAAATTTCGTGATTGAACCTTTTAACGGCCACAACGACTTCACCTTATGGAAACAAAGGGTGAAAAATATTTTGGTGCGTGAAGGACTGATCAAGACTCTCAAGATGAAGTTAGAAAAATCAGAAATGGTGAAGAATGTAGAGTGGGAAGAGATGCGAGACTTGACGAACAACACGATTCAATTGTATCTTGGTAATAGCATTCTTTGGGAAGTCATCAACGAAAGCGATCCGGTAGAACTCTGTGCTAAGTTGGAGAGCATGTACAAGTTCAAGACATTAACAAATCGGCTGTCTTTAAATAAATAATTATATATACTTTAGATGACAGAGGATGCGAACTACATGGAGCACTTGGATGAGTTCAACAGGATACTAACGGAATTGAATTCTATCGGCACAAAGATTGAGGACAAAGATAAAGCAATTCTCCTGTTGATTTCCTTACCTTCATCATATGAGCATCAGAGGACTGTAATGATGTTTAGAAAAGATACCCTCAATTTGGATGAGGTTGTTACTGCTGTCATATCTCATGAGATGTTGAAGAAGAGAGAGAGTGACAGATCACAAGAGAGGGCATCATGGTTGCATCAGGCAGTGGGGAAGTTAGAGGTAGGACGACAATGAATTAGAGTGGTCTAAGAAGAAAGGTCATTCCAAGTCGAGAAGTTACAAAGGGAAGTGCTACTATTGTGACAAAGAAGGTCATTTGAAGAGAAATTATCTGAAGTATAAGACAAACAAGGTAAAAGAACAAACATTAGAGACAACAATTACAGAGGGCTCCAATTATAAAGAATCAGAGGTACTCACAATTACTTTAGGTACGGGAAAATCAAATTGAATATTAGATTTTGGATATTCGTTCTACATGTGTGTAGTCAGAGAGTATTTTGATACGTATCAATCATACAATGGGGTACTATCAGGATGGCAAATAATGCAACAAGCAGAGTTGTCAGTATAGGGGTCGTACGATTTGCAAGCTTGATGGGACCGTTTTCATCTTGACAGGGGTTAGAGATGTGCTGGATCTAAGGAATAATTTGATTTCTCTAGGGATGCTGGATTCGAGAGGTTGCGGGTTCTCATCCGGAGGTGGAGTTCTTTGAGTTTAAAAAAAAAACAAAGAAGTACTGTAGGGACAGATGATTGACAACTTATACAGGCTCGTAGGAAATGTTGTGACATCTTAGCCCAAGAGCTTTTTATATTGATTTTGATGATTTTTATAATTTATTTTCTAAGAATAGATTGATTTAAATTGATAATATTTTATATTTTCTAAAAAAAAGTGTTGACACATTTTGAATAAATTGGTTGACACATTTAGTCAAATAAATGACTTATCTCTCAAAAGTATTAAAATACTTAAGTATTCTTGAAAAGAATATCGTGTTGACTCTAATTGAAAATTAAGTCAAACACTGTAAAGGCAAAGAATACTTGAAGCATATTAAGTGTGTTAACACCTTTGAACAAATGGGTTTGACAACCTAATTGTTTGATGAAGTTGCTTTCAGGTATTAAAAATTAGTGTCGACACAAATAAGTTTTGTGTCAACACAAAAGAGCTGAAGCTCTCTGGACTTAAAATGAGTCGACACAAATTGAATTTGTGTCGACACAAAAATGGTTCCTCACTTTTGGCATCCAAAACTTTGAGTTGACACAAATGTCAAATGAGTCGACATAAAAGTACCAAGACTACCTACAGATTTTGGGTATCGACACAAATGTGAAGATGAGTCGACACAAAAATTTCAAGCCCGCCTGAAGACATTTGGTGTCAACACTAATGTCCAAATGAGTCGATACAAATATCCTGAGGCTTCTTGCAGAATTTAGTGTCGACGCTATGACGTTAGGATTTAGGAGTTTTGAAAATGCTTAAAAAATATGGGCATTCAAAGATGTTTGAAAATTGTTTTAACACCTTGAAAGAAAAAATTTAAGAACCCCTTTTTATTTAAAATAGAATCGCCACTTAGTTTTTGAGAAAAACTAAAAAAAATAAAAAAAGCTTACTGATATAGAAAACATTAACCAGAGAAAGAGGGTTCGGGGGCTAAGGTACGAATTGGGGAAGGTGTTAGGCACCCCGTTCACCCAACCGTAAGGTTGGTATGTACTAATCATCATTGGTTCTTTAATAAAATTTTCCAAAAGCATGCAAATAAAAAAAATAAAAACAAAGAGAGAACATCCAAAATCAAGTATAGAAAATACATAACATATGTACATAGTACCCCAAATTAAAACAAATAAAAGGATAAAATTTAAAATTTTAAAACATGCAATTTCTAACTAAAAGGATACATGGAACACTCCCACATGCATTATTCATAAAAAATAACCTAATCTATCATGTTTTAAATAAAAAGATTAAAAACATGCTAAAAATTGTTAAAACTACCTAAACAATGATTGCTAACAAGAAATAAACCAAACTATCATAAATATGATTTCAAATAAAGAAACTAAATTATGCATATCACCAAAAGGAACAAGATTATCATTAACATGGTAAAAACAATTTTAAAAAATGCATAAAAGATTTTATGAAAAGAAAGTTACAAAAGAAGCTTATACTTAAAAAGAAAAAGATTAGAAAATGCTATAAATAAAAGAACAATCTAACTATTCACATTTTATATTTTAAGCAAAGTAAAAGAAAAATAAAAGAAATAAAATGAACAAATAAGTTTCAATTATCAAAAAAAATTTGTAATTTTTTTTTGGGTTTAATGATATGAAGGAAAAATAAGTGTTATAAAAGGAAAAAAAACCAATAGAAAAAGAAGAAAAAAATGGTGTTTTATACTAAACACAAGCATTAAAAGAAAAGAAATACTAATCAAAGTAACACTAAAAGAAAAAGAAAATGGAATATTATAAGAAAATTTAAAACTAGTAATGAGAAAAAAATATTAAAGGAAGAAATTATACTAATATAAAGATAAAGAAAAGAAAATGAAGAATAAATGTTAGTAAAGTAGCATTAAACTAATATTATAAGAAAAGAAGAAGACAAAAAATGGTGCATTAAAAGAAAATTAAAACTACATTACAAGGAAATGGAAAGAAAAAGAAATAAAATATTACAAAGGAAAATTACACTACTATTAAATAAAAGAAAAAAAACTAGAACATTATTAAAAAAAAATTAGATGAATTAAAGGAAAATAAAACAAAACCTAAAAAATTAAACTACTACTAGAAAGATAAAAAAAATTAAAATAACTAATGAATAAAAATATAATTACTACACTAAAAGAGGTAGGAATATAATATACTAATAAATAAAATTTGACTAATATTAAAAAGACAAAAAAATTAATTACAACTATTTAGTTTAAATGCGAAATGTAGTATTAATTACTATATTCACGTAAATATAGGTGTATTATTGTAGCAATTAACAATATTATTAAGTTGTTAGCACCAATTAATGGATACAAATGAAAATTACAATGTATTAAGTGTGAGTATAAAGGAATTAAAAATTAAAGAAATAAAGAAAACAACTAAATTATATGAAGTAACAAGATTAATTATATAAATGGAAAGCATAGACAATTTGAAATAGAATTTTAACCCGGGCACTCCAAAAGAGAGGAAATGGAGCTAGAAAGACCGGAGATCCAAACGAGGTACCTGAATCGTGGAATCCTCAAATTAGGGAATGTGCTTCAATCCTCAGATGGTGATTCCAAGCTAAGGCTTCAAATGTAGGTATTGGAGGTTTGGAATTTGGTTTTTTGGCAGAGCTTCAACGTCGGGGCTCAGAATTGCTCGGCGTCTCGGCAAAGCTTCACTCACTAACCTCACACTCAAAATTTGTCCTCTAAAAATGCACTAGAGGTACAGTGTTTATAGAATTTATCAACTAATGAGATGCTGCCACATTTAAAGGATACATCAGGCCATTTAGAGTTTGCAGTCGCCACAATTCAAGTTAGCGGTCGCCATATTTTTGAAAGGTTTCACAAAATTCTATGGCTGTCGCCATAACGGGAGTTGGCGGTCGCCACTTTTGGCTAGGGTTTCTACAAAATTCTATGGCGGTTGTTGTGATGGAAGTTGGCAGTCGCCTTACTTAGGCAGCAAGTTTTGATGGTTCGTCAAAATTTCATTGGTTTGAAATTTACGGGTTCAAATACCAAGCTTGGATCACTTCTTGAGGATTGTACCGAGATACTATTCCACTTGTTTTCATTATCAGATTCACCTAAAATTGTGCGGGGTCAAATTGGGGTGTCTACAGTTGACCCTCCTTGATATAACGTGCATAGCAACGCGTGAAGCAGGTTATATCAAAGACCTATAGACAACAATCATTTGACCGAGCCGTCAATCTTAGGCAAAAAACACACAAGCATGCATATGATGTTGGTTGTACTCAAATTTTAATCGGGCTGCCTGCGTACCCCTTCGCAAGGGATCAGAACAAAATGTAGTTTATAGGGCAAAATATAAGGATGTAAGATGATGCATGACAAGTGTAATGTATAATGCAAGAAAGATGTCGATTAATTTTAGGTTGTGAAAGGACCGATAAGTCAGTTTAAGGTCATGAGGCGGACCGAGGAGTCAGTTTAGGGTCATGAGGAGGACCAAGTAAGTTTAAGGTCATAAGAAGGACCGAATAGTCAGTTTAGGATCGTGAGGAGGACCGATGAGTTAGTTTAGCGTTGTGAGGAGGATCGAGGAGTTAGTTTAGGGTCATGAGGAGGACTGAGTCAGTTTAAGGTCATGAGGAGGACCGATGAGTCAGTTTAGGGTCATGAGGAGGACCGACGAGTCAATTTAGAATTGTGAGGAGGACTGATAAGTCAATTTAGGGTCGTGAGGAGGACCGATGAGTTAGTTTAGGGTTATGAGGAGGACCGAGTCAGTTTAAGATCATGAGGAGGATCGAGGAGTCATTTCAGGGTCCTAAGGAGGACCGAGAAGTCAGTTTAGGGTCGTGAGAAGGATCGACGAGTCAGTTTAAGGTCGTGAGGAGGACCAACGAGTCAGTTTAGGGTCATGAGGAGGATCGATGAGTCAGTTTAGGGTCATGAGGAGGACCGACGAGTCAGTTTAGGGTTGTAAGGAGGACTGATCAGTCAGTTTAGGGTCATGAGGAGGACCGAAGAGTCAGTTTAGGGTCATGAGGAGGACCGACGAGTCGTTTTAGGGTTATAAGGAGGACCGAGGAGTCAGTTTATGGTCATGAGTAGGATCAAGAAGTTAGTTTTTGGTCATGAGGAGGACTGAGTCAGTTTAAGGTCATGAGAAGGATCGATGAGTCAGTTTCGGGTCATGAGGAGGATCGACGAGTTAGTTTGAGGTCATGAGGTGGACAGACGAGTCAGTTTACGGTCATGAGGTGGACTGACGAGCCAGTTTAAGATCATGAGGAGGACTGATGAGTTAGTTTAGGGTCATGAGAAGGACCAAAGAGTCAGTTTAGGGTCATGAGGAGGACCGAGTCACTTTAAGGTCATGAGAAGGACCGACGATTCAATTTTGGATCGTGAAAAGGACCGACGAGTCAGTTTTGGGTCGTGAGGAGGACCGAAGTGTCAGTTTAGTGTCCTGAGCAGGATCAAAGAGTTAGTTTAGGGTCTTGAAGAGGACCGAGGAGTCAATTTAGGGTCATGAGAAGGACTAATGAGTCAGTTTAGGGTCATGAGAAGGACCGAGGAGTCAGTTTAGGGTCATGAGAAGGACTAATGAGTTAGTTTAGGGTCATGAGAAGGACCGAGGAGTCAGTTTAGGGTCATGAGAAGGACTAATGAGTCAGTTTAGGGTCATGAGAAGGATCGAGGAGTCAGTTTAGGGTCGTGAGGAGGACCGATAAGTCAGTTTAAGGTCATGAGGAGGACCGAATCAGTTTAAGGCCATGAGGAAGATCAATGAGTCAGTTTAGGGTCATGAGGAGGACCGACGAGTCAAGTAATGGTCAGGAAGAGAACCGAGGAGTCAGTTTAGAGTCATGAGGAGGACCAAGTCAGTTTACGATTATGAGGAGGATCGACGAGTCAGTTTAGGGTCGTGAGGAGGACCGATAAGTCAGTTTAGAGTCGTGAGGAGGAGGAGGACCGATAAGTCAGTTTAGGGTCATGAGGAGGACTGAGGTGTCAGTTTAGGGTCGTGAGGAGGACCGATGAGTCAGTTTAGGCTCATGAGGAGGACTGAGGAGTCATTTTAGGGTCATGAGAAGGATCGAGTCAGTTTAAGGTCATGAGGAGGACCGACGAGTCAGTTTAGGGTCATGAGGAGGACCGATGAATTAGTTTTGGGGTCGTGAGGAGGACCGACGAGTTAGTTTTGGGTCATGAGGAGGACTGAGGAGCCAGTTTAGGGTCATGAGGAGGACCGAGTCAGTTTAAGGTCATGAAGAGTACCGATGAGTCAGTTTAGGGTCGTGAGGAGGACCGAGTTAGTTTAAGGTCATGAGGAGGACCGACGAGTCAATTTAGGATAATGAGGAGGACTGACGGGTCAGTTTAAGGTAATGAGGAGGATCAACGGGTCAGTTTAGGGTCATAAGGAGGATCGACGAGTCAGTTTAGAGTCATGAGGAGGACCGACGAGAAAAAAATATCAAATTAATAGGTCAAGTTATGACCTAAAAATTTAGAACAAGGTACAATATAATTAAAAGTTAAGTCACAACTTTAAGTTAAATTTAATCGGGAAGAAAGATTGTGAATTAATAGGTCGAGTTAAAACCTAAAAATTCGGAATGAGGTGGAGAATGAGAGAAAAATAATTAAATACCAAATTACGGCTTAAAATTAGATTTTATCGGAGGGAGAAAAACACCTTAAACAGTTAAGAGTTAAAAAGCGCACAAAATTATTTTTAGAATTAACCACAAGATTTTCTTTAAGAATTTTTAAGAAATCCCTGACATTATAAAATCTTTTTTTAAAACACACTAAACAAAATTTTAAATAAAAGATTTTATGTTTTCTGAAAATAAATTTTGCTAATAAAGCAAGAGAAAATAACTTATATTAATAAAACGCATGTAAATAATAAGATATACAAAGCCCCAAACAGTCCCTTAAACCTTGAAATGTCATAAAGGCCAACTGACACAAGGCCGCCAACTTCGGAGTTGGCAGTCGCCATGACAAGAAAGACATGACGGTTGACGTGTTGGCGGCTGCCTAGACAAAATTCTTCTGACATGACGGTCGCCGGGTAAGAACCCTTCCAACATGGCGGTCGCCATGAAACTTTTGGAAAACCTAACGGTCGCCAACATTGGATATGGCGACCCCCACTTCGAAACGCGCATAAGGCCCTTTGAGGCGCGCGAATCAGGTTCATTCGTTTCTTCCTCACTCTCTCTCTAAACTCCGGTGCTCTCAACCTCCTCTCTTGTCTCTCCCTTAGCTATCTCCTTTCTTTCTTGCTTTTTTCTACTTCTCACAATGTTCACACTTCTTCTTTTGATCCCGTTCTTGTTTGTGGCGGGCCAAGATCATGGAGACGATGACCTTGGGGCACGACAGGGCCCATCCACTGCTGGGAGTTCCTCTATGGGAACTTTTGGAGGTACAGCTTCTAGTCTTCTTGCCGGTGCGGTTACTTCCACGTAGCCCACTGTTGCGATGGATGCGCTCGTATTCGAGGCAGAGTGTTCTTCTCACCGGGTTGCTGAGGAGGAGGCGCGAGCAGCTGCTGAGACTCACGCGGCTGCTAATGCTGCTGCAGAGGTCGCGATGGCTGCCTTCTTGGACTTCGACGCTGGAGAGGGTCATCCAGCACCCTTCGACCCTCATATATACGCTCCACTGTCTCATCGCGTAGTTCCACGTGGGATGAGACGCTACAAGCTTTCGACTGATGTTGTTGTAGCCGACATTCTTCTGCGGGGGCCCAATTATCATATGTCTCGCCAGCGCCCATTGGTATGTACCATGTCCTTTACTGTTTCAATATCAACGTATTTATCAAATATAGACGCATGTCTAGGATTCCCTCCATGTGATGATGACGTGATTTGATTATGATGATGAATGATGATTTATTTTGATGTGTTTGATGAATGATGTGGATG
>JAOTRH010437162.1:0-33991 GCA_034768845.1 Heliamphora exappendiculata | reverse complement strand
TTTATGTTTTCCTGTTATTTCATTCTCTGTAATTTCAGATTCTGTAAATTGTTGAAAGTTTAATAAAGATGTATTTTATGGATCCCCGAGCATGTATTTTATGTCGGCGTTGGAAATTCTTCCAACACGTTCGAGTAGTGATCTTTGGTAGTGTTCCAGCATTCGGGTCAACCATTTTATCCTGGGAGAGTGACGCCGGTGGAGAAACCTACAACACTCTTGGTAGGCGGTGAATCATTCTTAAGAAAACTGCGTTTGTAGGACACGGTTTGCGTATTCTTTTCATGTTATTTTTTACAATTTCATTTTTTATAAATTCTATTTATTGTAATATTTGAAAGTTAATAAATATGTATTTTTTAGACCACAAAATATATCTTGTATTGCATTATGTTTATCCCAACATGAGAAACCTATATGAATTGACATCTTGAACGAAGAGAAAAAGGAACCAAAACGAATAACAACCAAAAATCCAATGAAGAGAGAGATTAACAGGCAAAAAAGTTCCGTTATTTGTAATTATGCTACAATTAGTTCTAGTTTAAAATGGATTTCGAGTCCTAGTTAAAATGGATTATGATCGGTCTTAATTTAACGATTTTTGGGCTCATTTGGTTTGTTAGATAAAATTAATTAGAATAGAAGAAAAAGTAATAGTATTAGTTTCACACATGAAAAATGCCACCGCCACCGTTTAATGGGTCGGGTCAATTGACCCATTGGAATTTTTTTTAATATATTTTTTATAGTATTTTATTTTTTGATTGATCTATAATTGATCCCACTAAAATATGCAATTGCCTCAATCAAAAAATAAGTTCACTGAATAATTTTTCTCCAAACAATGTAATTAAATAATGATTAGTTCAAATGTCATTATCCTACAAATTAAGTGAAAAATATTCAGTTTCAGTTGAGTGATTTATTAGTTTATAAGTTATTAAATAAATTATTAAAATTTATGATAAAAATTAGTTAAGGCTAAGTAGCATAAGTAGTTTATTATATCTTTTGACAAGAATCTCAAGAGTAACATGGGAGAACAAAATGACAAAATAATATTTAATTTAAAATTTTATTCTCCAAACAAAAAAATTATTATTGTGTAAAAAATTAAAAATATATATGTTAATTTCTTTTAAACAACCAATATTCAGAATAAGCTAACAAATAAACATATATCTCAAACAAAAATGACTTATTTATATTTTATTTTTTATAAATATGACACAAAATTAATAAACCATTATATTAAATAGGGGTCTAATTTTGTGAATAAGGGGTCTTCTAAAATTTCTAGAGTCGCCACTGGTCTCGTATTTTTTTTTTAATACTAAGAAATTATGTCATGAATTATGTCTACAGTGAAAAATTCGGTTCACGTTTGGTTAGGGTGAGATAATGAATGTGATAAGAGTTATAGAGTTATTTTAACCGTTACATCATGAGGAAAAATAATTTGGATCCTAGTACTAATAATCTCATTTGTCGAATTATTAGTTTCAATCCCGCAATTCAAACGCGGGCCAAATTAATTATTTCAAAAGACAAAATATAATTTGTGGGTCTCACATATTTTTTTATTTCTATTCAGTACCAACTGAATCCTGCGATTCAAGCATGCTCTTTGAGTCCTAATTAAAATAAATTCATAAAAGTATAACCATTTAAATTAAAGTTAACAAATTTCATTAAGGATGAAAAGAGGCACACACAAAGCTTAGTGTCATTTTTTGTCTTATTAGAATTTTTTTTTAAAACTTTTTTAACTATTTTTGTTTTATTTTGTATTCTTTGTAATAAAAAATATTTAAAAATATATTTATTTAAATTAATACTAATTATCTTACTAAAAACAAAATGTATGTGTGTGTGTATATATATATAAACTGGGCCAAACTCACAATTCTGTCGTGAAAGAGTTGTGGTAGATTCGGGGCAAACATCCTCTCCTGACTATTATTCTCAAGAATCTTCAAAACTATTCACCACAACATGACACAACATTATTTATGATCAAAGACCCACCTTCATCAACAGTCACCTTCTCTCTATTTATCTATTCCCACCAAAAAGAGTTCCTCAACTGCCACCTTCATCAACGCATTCGGCAACTTATACTGGCTAGCCAGTGTAAGCTACCAGTTGTGTAAATTCACAAGAAATTATACCGCTTAGCCAGTATAAGCTATACCGATTTCAATCTGCTGAAGAAATTCGCAGTTTTTGAAGCTTTTTGGGTGTATTTTTGGCTCTTTTGCTTCATTGTAAACAATGTCATCTACTCAGGTTTTGGAGTGGATGAACATTGATTTGTTAATCAAATAAGGTACTACTTATCATTTGATTTTTTTACCATGCATGAAATTGTAATTGGGTTTTGTCACATGGAGTTAGCTGTTATCATACATGAAACTGTAATTGGGTTTCCCAGACATGATTATATTGGCTAGCCGGTACTGATTTCAATCTGCTAAAGAAATTGGTAAAGTAAAAATTCCAAGATGAAGGTGGAATAAGCTACTGGTATAAGCTACCGATTTCACTTGATGGAGGTGGCTACCGGTATAAGCTACCAATTTCTGTATATTCATAAGAAATACAGTTGGAGGTAAATAAAAATGTTATGCACTCAAAGTTAGGATGGTCCTAATAATTGAAATATAACCATTCTACAATACCAAATTAAACAACTTAGGATGGTCCTAATAATTGAAATATAACCATTCTACAATATCAAACTAGTCAACTCATGAAATTCAAAAACTCATAATATCAAACTATCATTATATTACTATATATCAAAAGCTAAAATTGATGTCGTTGCCAAAATCAACTGATCAAGAATCCCATTTGAGAAGAACTTATTTCCTCAGTATCTCTAAACATAATACACACACACACACACACACAAAACTATTAACGCAAACTGTCATTATATTATTATATATCAAAAACTCAAATTTATGTCTTTGTCAAAATCAAGTGATCAATAATCCCATTTTAGAAGAGCTTATCTCATCAACATCCATTATAATCCTAAAGAAAGTACATTTATAAGTAGAATGTTGTCAAACTAACACAAAAGAGTTCATAGTAAATTATTAAGAGGTGTTACCTCATTCAAGATGCTAGCTGGTACATTTGGATTAGAAAGTAGTGGCTGCATAACTTGAAATTGATCGTAATTTCATACAGAAGCAATTGAGTGGTTAAGATCCTATAAAAAAAATAAAAGAGGACAAGTTAATGGTACCAATTTGTGAAGGAAAAAAGATGGTATCCAATACTAATATTAAATACATGTGGTGGATAACACATTATTAGAGGGCATGTTCATAGGTATAGTGTGAAGTCTTCACTTGATTTACTTTTTACTTTCTTCAATCTCTTTTTTTGGATTATGCTTGGAGTGAGGGATTGTGTTACTTTACCTCTTCTTTTCTTTGATATATTTTCAATACAACTTTTGTATCGACTTCTACTGCGTTCCTTAACCATCCTTTTCTTTAGTCTCTTGATCATACTCACATTTTCACTCATTTGAATATTCTGCCGACCACTTATTCCACAAGTTAAAAAAGGACCATGTATTGGATTGGAAGATTGAGCTTTTAAAATTTCCTCCAGCTTTAAATGCACTTCTTTTGCATTATTTTCAAGGAAGTCCAATGCTTCTTTTGATCAGTAAATTTGCCAACCATTTTAACGTAAGAAGTGCATCACGTTCTGTATCGGTTCTTCATTTGTAACTTTGGGTCTTCCTCCGCATTGCATTCTTGAACATTTACCATACATCAAACTCTTGCATTCTTTGTCCACCTGTTTAGTATATAATCTTCAAGAATCTCCATCTTAATTTCCAAATCATCAAGCACTTTTAATGCATGACTACATAATATTCCCACGAACTCAAAATTTCTACAGCTACAATTAATTGTGCCATGAGGCATAACAATGATGACTGTGTACTGTTTAGATAACCACACAAGCTTATTTTGTATTCACTCATTTGCCCAATTTTAGTACACTCATTAACAACCGCCAATAGAGATTTTTCGTATTTGTCTCGAAATAGATATAGAATTGCTTCAGTATAAACACTTTTGGCATGCATTAACATACGTATATTAACTTTCAAGATAGGTAATCTCTTACTTATGTCGTAGTTTGCTACTGTTTCATTATAACGCAAATCATCAACTGTCCGTTCAAAATGTTTAAAAAATTGGACTAAATCCAAATCTGACTTCAAATAATCACAAAGATGGGAATTGAATCTCTCACTAGGTTAGGTGCTATTTTTACCTGCGGAAAAGTATTGTCTTCCATAAACCATAGCCCACTTATCTTTCACTTCAAATAAACCTCTTAACCAAGCATTTTCCCTAACATTATACTTTTCCAACATAGTTTTCTATGAATTCAAAAATTCCTCTTCATCCTCACAATCATAAATGCTCTTATTAAAATCCCCCATGAATGATTTTGATCCCCCAAACAAATGGTTTATATGTCTGAGTGCATGTTGATGTATATGTCATAAACATAATCTATAATGAGTGTTCGACATTATCTCAAGTATCACTTTTGCCATTGCATCATCTTGATCAGTAAAAATTGTCTTCGATTTTTCGTTAAGACATACATTTCAAAAATATTTCGAATAACCATACAAATGATTCAACAGTTTCATCGTATAACAAAGATGCTCCAAAAACTACTTGTTAATAATGATGATTTAAATCGGCAAATGCTCCAAAATGTCGACATTCTTTATTAGTCCTATAAGTGGTATAAAAAAAAGCACATCACCAAAACAACTATAATCTAAGATCATCCTAGCATCAACCCAGAATATATTAGTAATTTAATTCTTAATGTCAATTTGCAGTGCAAAGAAAAAAGATGAATTTTCCAACAATTGGTTTTGAAAATAATATAGAATACTCCCAACCTCGCTGTGCTTAAAATCTTTCTTTCTTTTAGTTCGAAGATAATTCATGTGATCTCGATGAAGAAAACCAAGGTTTTCTCAGCCACCAGAACAACAACTTAACAATTCAAATGCTAACTTGGATGGTATTTCAGAATTATCTACTAACTCTATTTCAATAGCCTATGCAGGATCAATGCGTCTTTGTGATGGCAAAATGTGTGCAATTGAAGCATCAACAATCTCATGGTTATGATACGGCTCAAAATCAATAATATGATACTTACCATTAGCCCTCAAAGCAATAGTCATGTGTGCCTCACAACCTGTTCTAATTTCCTTCCTTGGTTTCTTGATATTTTTAACCCGCTTATCATTCATTCGGTAGCCCTGTTTGAAGCACACAAATCTTATATTTGTTATTAGACCTGTGTATGTATTTCTTTTTCCATATTCTCTTCTGATACTAAAACCAACTCATTTAGCATATTCATTGTACCAATTATACGCATCCTCATCTGACTCAAACTCCAACTGAAAATATGAAACAGTGCCAATTGCATTGATACTCGTCATGTTTGCTACTTCCAATGTCGTAGCTTTGTGACCCACTTTTTGAACTGAAATGTAAATCCAAATTGTTAAATTAAAGAGAGTTCTGGTGAGAGAATTTTAGAGAAAGAAGGCTGTGAAATTAAAATAAGCTTAGAAATAAAATTATAGATGTATAATACATATGGCGGGAACTTTTTTTTGGCGGGAATAGAAAAACAAAAAGAAGGTGGCTGTTGATGAAGGTGAGCCTTTGATCATAAATAAAACTGATATGTCATGTTGTGGTTAATGGTCTTGAGGATTCTTGAAAGTAATGGTGTGGAGAGGATGTTTGCTCGTAGGTTAGGAAGTTTCCTCCGTAGCACCCTTTTTTTGTGGGTTAAGGTGTGTGTTTGTTTTTCTTGAATACTTTTAGACAATTTTACATCTATTAGATTTTAGTAGCAAAATTGATTTTGGAACCTAACCAGAATTATTTTCTTAAAAAGGACTAAACCTTTTATTACACAGGCGACTTAATAGGCATAATAAAAAAACAAAAAACAAAAAACCCTAAGCATAGGCGTACAAAAGAAAAAAAAAATGTTAAGTCCACAAATTTAAATAGAGAACCGAACATACCCATCTCACATAGATTGAGTTTCACAATTGTGTAGGATCTATCTTATATGAGAAAAATGTCTAAATCTATGTCTACTGGAGGCATGTAGCAAAATTTAATAAAAAACTAAGAAGATTTATCACGCAAATGTCGAGAAGCCTACTTCATTACATCGTACAGAAGTTCAAACTCCTTATTCTTCTTCCTGCTGGTGGATGAGTTGCCATCTAACTTCTTAAGCCAATTCTTGTAGTCGCGAATTTCTTTCACAGCGTCGGTCACCCGAACCGTTATTCCACTAAAGAAAAAAAAATTTAGCCCAAAAAAAATAAAAAATTCATAGCGAAAAAAAGCCACTAAAGAAGTTATTCCAAGCATAGCGTACTTGAAAGGGACTTTAAGGTAACTGTTAACCAAAAACAAATTCGATTTCCTTTGAAAGAAAATTCTTTGAGATGATCAAGCGATTGCGTGCGAGTTTTATGCCTTATTTCAGGAATTCGTCAGAAAAAAGTCTCAGAAGATGAAATCAAAACAATAAAATTAAAATTTTATTAGTTTCGATAGAGAACCAATTACAGATGCTACATTCTACTCCTATGAACTTGAAAAGAAAATTACAAGAAAATTAAATAAAAGAGAAATAGAAACGTATTGCCAAGTTGTGTGGAGATGTCTATAATGTATGCATGTTTATCATTTATAAAGACTAAAAAGCCTCCATAAATAATTTTTCATAACTACTTCTAATTTCTCTTCAATATTCCAACGATACCAAATGTCCCAACAACTACTAATATATCCACCTACTTTCTCATACAATATCCACTACAAGAATATGGGTATTAGGTGACGAAATTTAGCGATAAAAATATATTTCGCAGTAAGTTAAATGCGAGAAAATTCATATTTTGTCACTAAATGGAAGAGGTTTGGAGAGAAAAATACCTTTTCGTCGCCAATTGTGTTACGTTTTCACCGAGGTCAATATATTTGTCGCTAATGATTTTATTTCGTCTCTAAAGAAAAGATTTTTGGCGAGAAAAATATTTTTTCATCACAAATTGTATTATATTTTCTACGATGCCATAATTTCATCGCTAATGACATAAAATAAAATTAGCGAAAAGTATCTTTAAGTTCCCGCCATATTTTTTCCTTTGGCAACAAAAATTAATTCCGTCGTTAAAACGTCAGATAATAAAATTACTTAATTTATTATTAACAAACCAACCATGTTCAACTGCTCTCATTTTGCTTATGTAAGCGTATACAAATTAAAATTTGAAACATATTTTTAAAAATATAATTTTTAGTTTTGAAAACTTATACTTATATTTTTAAAATTTTAGTATATTTATACTTATAATTTTAAATTTAAGTTAGATCATAAAAATATAAAAATAAAGTTTAAAATAATATATTTACGTGATTTAACGATATGCCTTAATTATGATGAGATTCCGACCTTAGAATTTACGCTTGTATAAGAGATTTTTACTTATGAGACAAATACAAAATTTTGATTTTGTATACTATTTTATTTATTTATTTATTTTTAGTAATTTTTTATTATTTAATCTAACTATCGTATTTAGACTCTCATCTTGCTCATGTAAGTATATACAAATTAAAATTTAAAATATATTTTTTAAAATATAATTTTTAGTTTTGAAGACTTATACTTATATTTTTTAGATTTTAGTATATTTATACTTATAATTTTAAATTTAAGTTAGATCGTAAAAATATAAAAATAAAATTTAAAATAATATATTTACGTGATTTAACGATATGCCTTAATTATGATGAGGTTCCGATTTTAAGATTTACGCTTCCATAAGATATTTTTACTTATGAGACAAATACAAAATTTTAATTTTGTATAATGGGTATTTAAAATATATAATTATTTTTTATTAAATTTTTATAAAATATGTTAAACTATTAAATAAAAAATAATACTCTTAATGAAAAATTATAAAATATAGTGTAAATAGTAACCTATTTGATCCGCATGATGAAATTCTTAACGTGCATGTTAATTACCAATTACTCTTGTGTAACTGCCTAGAAATTAATTCATCCAAATGATTCTCTCTCTCTCTCTCTCTCGTAGGAAGGGAGTGTTTGGCAAAGCTAATAATTTTTAGTTTTTTATTACAAATTTTAACTTTTAAATACGCATAATTTATGCGATAACTTATAACTACTTTTTATTATATTTCAGCTATAAATTATAATTTTTGTCAAATACTTATAATTTTTAATATAATTTATAATTTATAAATTACTAATTTTAACAATACCAAAGCGCTCTTTTTTTCTCTGCTAGTTGCTGCAAGGTAAAGTTTTTTTTTTTTTCTAAACTAAGTTATGCACTAGATCAAATTATTATTTTATTAAAAACGGTCCAAAGACTTAAAGCATTGTAAATTTGATATAAACTCAATAAACTACAGTGAGTTGGATAAATACTTGTCTATTAGAATGATGTGTTAGTGACATTTTTGTAATAAAATTATCCTTGGCCGGCCGGTTTATGCTAGTTTTATTTGTTCTGAACTTTTTTATATTTTGATCAATTTTTATAAATTTTTTTGACTCTTCTCAATGAGAGAAAAAGTATAATAATTTGACTAAATAATGAAAAAAAATATATTAAGATGAAAATAAATAACATAAAACAAGCTAATAAACAATTATCCAAACGGGGCCATTGTGGTCACATCGTTTTAGCATGTGTTTGAATTAGTTTTTTTTTTAGTGATTTTTAAGTTTTTTGGCTTTTTAAAAAAAAAGTAAGTATCAAATTATGACTTTTTGTGGAAAAAAAGTGAAAAAAACTTAGTATTTTTTCGTTAACCCAAATCAAGTAGCTTTTTTTTAATGAAAAAGCCAAAAAATTTAACTTAAAAATCAGGCCAAACACACTCTTAGAATCAGACATTGTTTGTCATATTTGAAAAGCATGAATTTTTTTGTTTTTTTTTCTTTAATTTTTTTATATTTTGATCATTTTTTAAATTTTCTAATTACTTCTAACTAGTTTTCAATCTTAAAAAATAAATAAAAGAGCTTTAACAAGAGTTGAGATCTTTACTAAATAACTCTCATTTTTGTGCTTTTTTGTTCAAAAGTTAGAAGATTTTTTTGTTCGTCTAATTAAGAGTAATCTATAAGTTAAAAATTCATTTATAAAAATTCACTAGATATGATTTTTTTTAAAGAAAAGTTTAAATTTTTTTTTACGTCAAATTGAAAAAAAAAATTTAATTAGAATAAAGTATATTAAACGGGCTATGTATAAAAATATATATTTCATTAGTCCAAAACAAAAAAACAAAAAAAACAAAAAAAAACATCCCTACTAATCCTTTTATTCTAAGTAATTTTAAGTCAAATAAATAAAAAATTTAATTTTGTGTAATTTTAAAGTGATGTAAAGCCTTATTTCTTAATTGATTTTAAGTTACTTTAAAATAACTAATCAATATAAGACAATAAACAATGATTTAAAGTGGCCTGCTTAAAGAGGATAAAAGTAGGTAGAATTTTTTTATAAAAAAATTCATATCTAATATAAATCTTATTTAATAAGTTTCGACAAGTAAATTTTATAAATATATTTTTTTATAAAAAAAAATAAATTTGTGTAGAAGCTATGATATTTTAAAAAAGACAAAAAAGTTATTTTAGTTAAAAAGAAAAAAAAACTAAAAATTAAATACGTAATAAGATAATAAATTATTGTGGTCAAACAAGTACATATAATTTTTTTATGGTGTTAAGCTAAAAGACAATAAGTTAATTTAAAGTCACTTTCCAAACGAGGTCTTTACGCAAGTAAGTTATGTCTGGCAAAAGAAGAGAAGTAATAAAAATTAGAGGATTTATATTCTACTCCATTTTTGTATAAATAAGAGGCAATAAACAATGATTTAAGATGAATTCACTAAAAATAAAAATAAGTAAAAAAATTGGGTTATAAATTTATTTTGCTTAATTTTTGTCTTTTCTTAATTTTTTTAATATTTTGATTTTTTTTAATTTTTTAAATTCATTTCAATGAAAAAAATATAAAAAATATAAAAATTCTCTAAATGTGAAAATATAAAATATCAAATAAAATGAGCAACTATTCCAACCAGGGCTAACTGTCATATCTTTTATTATATTAGTGACTACAACACTAATATAAAAGTGATCCACGCTAGCATGAACGATTGAATTAAATTGGATGTAACGTAAATTATGATATCTCAAATACTAATTAAATTTGAACTATATGTTCATTTTGATTTGTAATTAGATTTACAAATAAATTTTATAAATCAGTTGTTACTATTTTAAACGATGTCAAACAAATTGCGTTGCTATTTTAAACGATGTCAAACAAGTTGCGTAACACATGAGAAATAACCTTTTTGCATTCTAAAATTACCCATGAATGTAAAATTACTCAATTATATATATATATATATATATGGGCTTAAGTCCCAAAAACTAAAACAAAACAAACAAGCCTTATTGAGAGACAATTTTATATCAATTCAATCTAACTAACAAAATTGCATTTTGATAAACATCTAAGAATTATTTGTAATGTTATGTATAGATAACTAATTATAGAAATTAAATTTTGGTCATTTTTTTACACTGAAATTTATAATATTTATCAATTTTAATATAAATAGGTGATCAAAATTAATTTTTTATAATTTCTGTAATTAGTTGTATGTGTATTCAAAGTATTTTTTGATTATTTTTGCTCTTAGAAGGACTAAGAGACTTTTATTACTCAGACATAATACAGGAAAGATAAACCACAAATTAAATTAAGATTCATCTCGCAAACACTGTGAAACTATCTTGACTACATCGCAGAGTAGTACAAACTCCGTATTCCCCTTCCTGGTCTTGGAGGAATCGCTCCCCTCGAGCTGACTCTTGCAGTCGCGAATCTCCTCCACGGCGTTGTTCACCTGGACCTCGATCTGCGAGTTGTCACGGTTGTCGAACAGCTTCCGCGTCTGCTCCAGCTCCCTGCTCGCGTCGTTATAGTTCTTAGAGCAGGAGATGTACCGGTCCCTCAGCGTCGAGTCGCCTTCGCCGTCGGCGAGGGAGTTGAGGTCTCGGTTCATCTCCCGCGCCTTGTTGTACGCTAGCTCGATCGCCTTCTTGGTGAGTTCGCGTTTGCTTTCGTATCCTTCGCGCGATTCGGACTTCATGAGCTTCATGCAGAGATGGTGGTTGGAGGTTTTTGAGCAAATGGCCTTGAGATTGCAGTGTTTGCTGTGTTTTTCAGCGGTTGATGACGGAGCGGCGAGCAAGAACAGGAATGCCATAGAAACGAGGGCGGAGAAATTGCCGCAGGAAGATTCCATTTTTAACTAACTCTTTATTTCGTGGAGGAGGGAGGAGGCAAAGGATCTTATAAATAAATTACTTGGAACTTTGGAAGGGAGTGTGAAATAATGGAGTTGGTCTTAAATGTTGAAATTAATTCTCAACATGTTAATTGCCAACTTTTTTTTTTTTTTTGTAACATACTATTAATTAAATTTATGACTCTCTCTTGGAGAAGGAATTCGTATTGTGCTTTGAGGAAGGGGTGAATTTTTTTAAATGATATACTTACATACATGACTCGAATTCTATACGAAATTAAAAAGTTAGTGTTGATCATTTTTTCACATAAAATTAAAAATAACACAACACGATAACACATTTAATAAATAAGTTGAATTAGTGTTGAAATCGTAGAACTCAAAAATGACTCATTTAACCTGTTTAAAAAATCATACAAATGAAAAAATATTGAAATTTAATGATTGTAACTTGTAAGATCATTTATATTGATAAAGCTTTTATTTGGCATGTTTAAAAATTTTAATTTCAAATAATTTTATTTTATTTTTAAAAAAAGAAAGAAGGAAAGAAAAAAGTTAATTTTTTGGGATAAATTATACGAGTAGCTAACTAGGTGCTTTCTTTTCGTTGAAATTTCTAAAATAATAATATATTTTTACTTTTTACTTTAAGCTATAGCATTTAGAATATTAGCACGATTTTTTTGTAGAGTAAAGTTGATTATTTTAATTGAAGGTATTATATTTATTTTACTCGGAACAAAATTAAAGTGTTTAGAATGTGTATAAATTTTTTAAAAAATAAAAAAGAAATTAATGAAATATTTAGAGATGCCAAACAATATTGCTTAAGGGCTGACTTTTTTTGTTAAAAAAACGTAACCTTTTAAAAATGCCAAACAGAAGCAAAGTCAAAACAATGGTATTTATTAGGTCCAATAAAAATATTTTATGATATACATTACACATGAGCCTTAATAAAATTCTTATTCACAATGTCTAAAAAATATATTATCCACCAGGCTGATAAATGAAATAAGTTAGATCTTGTTTGATCAATTTTTTAAAAATAAAACGTCCCATACTTTAATAAATTTTTAGTTGAACTTTGAAATTTTCAAAATTGAATTCTCACTTAACATAAATTTCTTCATTAAAAGCGTTTGTGCGGCATTCAGTCCGCTACACGAGACTAAGCAAAGCTTAAGGCCATGTTTGGGATAGCTTTTCATGTTTTTTTTTTGGCTTGGTTTTTTCTTTTCTCAAATTTTATTTTTTATTTTCCCCCTAGATTTTTTAGTTTTTCAAATATAAATTCATTATCCAGTATTGATATCCGACATCAATTATAAATTCTGTTAAGATTTAGAGTTTTAATGCTAGTTTGCAACTCCTTAGAAAAAATTTAATTTAATTGTATTTAATATTTTAAGTTGTAAAATTTGAATCTTGTTAGGATTAAAATTTAATTAGATAAAATATCTCAAGGTACAAGATAAGAAGCTATGGGAACAAATCATTGAAGCAAGCAAAGTTGTCCAGCAATTACAAGTCTTCTACCAACACAATGATTCTTCATGTCTTGGAATTTGTTCTTGGAATTTGTGCATAAAAGGAGGTTTTAAAACAAAACTGGCTCCAGATTGGATAAAATAAAAAGACTAAAATTTTAAAAAATAGTGTTTTCATTTGGATACAAATTTTTTTGGAGTCTTTCTTTAATTAGGAGAGTCTTCTTGATTTCTCTTATTATAAATAAGAGATATATTGAGTTCTAAAACACAACATATATATATATATATATATATATGTATATATATATATATATATTGCAAAGAGATAATATAAATAGAAGATTAATTATTTCAAGTGTTTGGGAATTAACAACGACAAATTTATTTTTGTTTACTTTTGGTAGATTCCTAAGATTGTTGATTCTATTGGTATAAAATATTAAAATTTTAATATTTTCAAGAGGCACTGATGATTTAATGTGGTGGTGATAAAGTACGGAGAACGGTGCATGTAGATTTAGCAAAATTTAAGGCGTCTAGATTGAGAATTTTACTGAAATATGTAAGTATCTTGTAACTGTTCATTGGTACATATAGTGTTTGATTTACCTGAACATAGATTAGCCCTATAATTTTTACTTGAGTTGAGATTTTTCACGTAAAAAATTAGGAATTTTTAATTTTTTGTGATCGATTTAGTTTTATTATTATTCGTGATTGTTTAATTTAAAATAAATCAACAGCTGACGTTATTCTCATTCTGCAGTACACAAAATAATTCAAATATTATTTTTTTCAAATTCATTATCCAGTAGCATTGTTTTGTATTAAAGTACATTAAATATATTCAGTTTATAAATTGATACTAAAAAGTGATAATGGCATTCAAAACATAAAATAATTTGAATCATAAATAATAAATAAAGAGGATAGTAATAAAGAAGAAATTATTATAGTTAGTAATGAAGAAAGACGCACTGTAGTTTCGTTCTTTTTTTTTCCCCTTAAAAGTAAATTCTAACATTATTAATTCTCATAAATTTTAGATATAGTTCATTGAATTTTCTTCATAAATATAGTATATTTGGAAAATTAATTCACATTTATGGTTGGAAATTATTAATAAAAGTTTTCTACATTAGATAATAATTGGTGATATTTATATGGAGTTTGGAGTTCGGATAATGGTCTTGTTTGGATGAATGATTTATTGGTTTATTTATTTATTAATAAATAAGTCAAAATATAAATAAATCAGGTCATTTACGTGATTATTAATTTATTTAGCTTATAAATCACTTCAATTAGCTTATTTAATTTATTTTAATTTATTTAATTATTCAAATGAACATATTTAGTTATTTAAATACATTTATTTAATTTATTTTTTTTTATTTTTAATTTATTTAATTATTCAAATAATAAATTTTATTTTTTTGACTTATAAGTAAAATAAATCAGAAGGCATGTACTCCCAAACGGGCCAATGTCATTTAAATTAGTGAAGTTCTGAGATGGGTTCGTATCATATATATATGTAAGGTTTAAATACCAACTAGCTGTCAAATTTTGCCCGGCCCCCAACTCTTCATCTTCTTCTAATCCCTAACCCTAATCTGCGATAGCCGACAGTGCGACTGCTTTGATTTGTGAGAATTGAACTTCGAAGGCGACGGCGAGTGGCAACGTACGACAACGGTCGGCGAGTTCAAACTTCGAAATCCAAGGGTGGAAGGGGCAACGGCGAGCAGCGCCAACGAGTTCGCTGCATCAGTTTTACTACTGTTCTCCTCTTCTTTTGTTATTTCAACAATTGATCTTCGAATAGGTAAAACTGTTCTTTACTTCTTTTGTTTTATAGTTCTTTAGTTAATTACTTACTTATTTTGTTATTTTAATTCCTTTTTTATTTGGATTATGTTTATGCATTTTAGCATTTATTTTTTTATTTATATGAAACATGATTATTATATGATTTGAGTTTCACTGTTCAACATTCATAATTTTTTATGTTGATTTGCAGAAGTTATTTTTATTTTTTCATGTCTATTTTTTATTTATTTTTAATTTACAGAATTTTTGAAAGAAAATGTCTCTTAGAAAGTGTTTGTTTGAATATGAAAAAGAAAAAAATAAAAAGTGAAAGAATTAATTTAATCTCAAGTGGGAGCTATTGAAAAGTTTTTTATTTTATTTTATTTTGTAATAAGATATAAACAGAGAATTCAAATTGTGTCGAAGAATTGGAGACTCAATGGATTGGAATTGCTGTCTATTTAAAAAATAATAATATATAAGCTTGACTATGCAACATTAATTAGTAATTTTGTAGCCAAAAATGCCATAAGAGAAGTATTTCAGTGATTATTTGCTATAATTGGTTTATTTTTTTGTTTTGTTGTGATATTATTATTTTTATTTTTTTGTGTGTGTTATTTTGGTTGTAAGTTAAATATTTGTGAAATATAAAATAACAAGACAATTTGAATTCTTTTAAATTTTTATAATGATTATTTCTTAAAATTTGCAAGTTTGAAAAATTATAGGGCCACCTTTTATATATTTACCTGGGGCCTCCAATTGTTTAGGGCCGGCCTTAGTAAACTCGTGCTAACGCACAATTACATGTATTTTAGTAATAAAATTATTAGATTTATGAATTATACAATAAATTTATCAAAAA
The DNA here is from genome assembly GCA_034768845.1 of Heliamphora exappendiculata. Lineage (NCBI taxonomy): Eukaryota > Viridiplantae > Streptophyta > Magnoliopsida > Ericales > Sarraceniaceae > Heliamphora > Heliamphora exappendiculata. The sequence goes on along the minus strand of JAOTRH010437162.1, from coordinate 18,327 downwards.
ACAAAATAGGCAATTATGCATTATGGTTTACCATTATTTTTAAGGAAAAATTACAGAAACGCCCTCTATACTATACCTTTGTATCACTTAACCCTCTTGAACTAAAAATTCGTTCAAAGTGGCCCCCTAAACTACTCGAAATGAAGGGAATAATGACTCCATTAACGGAGTAATGCAAATGACTAAACTACCCCTGACGCAAACCTAGACTCTCTCTCTTCTCTGTCGTTCTCCTCTAGCGCAACCAGACTCTCTCTCTTCTCTGTCGTTCTCCTCTAGCGCAAGGGTAAAACCCTACTCATAGATTGCATCCATCACCATTGGAGGCTGAAGACGATGAGTTCGGCAAATAACTTGGGGATTGTAGCTCGTATTGAACGCCATTGGAGGCTATAGATGAGTTCGGCAAAGCACGGTATGTATGAAACCTTATTTGTTAGTTTGCTTATTCTTGTTTGGGGATTTGGGTTTGGAATGGAAAATCGGGATAGGGTTTGGAATGCCAATCGAAATAGGGTTTTAAATGCGAAATTGAAATAGGGTTTTGAAATAGAATTTTTTATGAAATAGGATTTTGAACCGAAATAAGGTTTGATGATTCTGATTTTGGGAATTTGGGTTTCTTTTGCAATTTATGATTAACTACAACAAAATGTGTTTGCGAAGGTGAACAATGTGTTTGTCAATGGGGGAATTTGGAGTTTCTAAACAAATCTGTTGAAAACAATTTAGGGTTTGCTGATCATAGTTTGGGGATTTTAATTTTTTTGGCAATTTATGATTATTTCTTTACTGTAGTGATGAGATCTAATGTTAACCAAGCCTCTCTCACTGATGAGGGAGCTATATCTGCTGGGTCCGTTCGTTAAAAACACTATGATTGATAGTGATAGTAATGAAGAATCCAGTGGGTTTGAGAGATCACCGTCATCATCTGAGGTGGAAGAGGAGGAGGAGGGGGCTTATGAAGATGAAATTCAAGTGCAATGTGAAGGTGGAAATGAAGGTGAAGAAGTAGAGGCCGAAGATGTTGGTTGGGTTCAGCACCAGCATTTGAAAGAATGTTTGTCATATATGATGCCCAAGTGAAAGGATTTGTTGAGAATTGTAGACCAATAATTGGTTTAGATGGTTGTTTTCTAAAAGGTCCATATGGGGGGCAATTGATGCATGCTGGTGGGAGAGATGCCAATAATCAGATGTATCCTCTTGCAATTGCAGCAGTGGAAAATGAATGTAAGAGTAGCTAGTCATGGTTTTTAGAAAATCTAATTTCTGTGATTGGAAGACCAGAAGAGAATGGATGGACATTTGTGTTTGATAGGCAAAAGGGATTGGTGCAATCATTTGAAACTTTGTTTCCTGGTGTGGAGTACAGATTTTGCATTAGGCACATGTATGCTAATTTCCAAAAGGTCTATAAGGGAAAGGAGTGCAAAGACCTTATGTGGGGAGCAGCTTCAGCGTACATTGTGCCAGAGTTTGAAGCAAAGACGGAAGAAATAAAGCACTTAAACAAAGAAGCTCATGCTTGGTTGATGAGAGAGCTACCAAACTGTTGGGCTAGGTGCTATTATAGCCCTAGGTCCAAATGTAACAAAATGGACAATAGGGCTTGGTGCTATTATAGCCCTATGCTAACAATGATGGAAACTATGAGGAGGCAGTTCATGCACAGATTTTAGCAGAGGTTTCAATTTAGCCAAAAGTTGAAGGGTACTAGATGTCCTATAATCAATAAAAAGTTAGAGAAAGCTAAGGAAAAAGTTAGGAATTGTGAAGTTATCTTTGCTGGGGGGACAATATTTGAGGTGATAACACTTTGCAAGACATTCATTGTTGGCATTGGCCAGCACGTTTGCAGTTGTAGAAGGTGGGATCTGAGTGGCATACCATGCTGCTATGCCTATGCCGCTATAATAGTTTCTAGGCATCAGCCTGAGGAATTTGGTCAATGAATATTATGTGGAGACTTTGAGAAGAACACATAACTACATTATCTATTCCATTCCAGACAAATCTTTGTGGGTTTCAACAGATTGTGACCCTATAATGCCCCAAATTGTGAGAAAGCAATCTGGTCGACCAAAGAAAGCAAGGAAAAAAGCAGTAGAAGAGCCTAAAATCCACATCAAGTGAGGAAACAACACGACTGATGGTTCAGGTGTTATTGGCCCAAGTGGTAGCCCAAGTGTTGCTGGCCCAAGTGGAGGTGCAAGGGGAGGTGCTGTGAGAGCTGCTGTGACTGATGGTTCAAAAGGCATGCGGAAATCACCTAGGATTGCCAATTCCAAATTTTGCAGTGGCATTACCATTGCATCGGGTACCCAAGGATCATCCTCATCCCCATAAGAACTTTTAGATATGCATTCGACAATTTAGATATGTTTTTGGATGTTTTTGGATATGGGCTGATGGATACTTGTGTCTTTGGATACTTGTTTTGTTGTTTTTGGATATGGCCTCTGGTTTTTTAGCAGATTTTGGTTGTAATTGTGTTCATTTCTACTCTGCCTGTTGTTGTTTGAAAATTCACATCAGTTTTAGCAGACTTTGGTTGTAATTGGGATTAAACTTTGCTTATCTATGTGTTTTCTTTGCTGCAATCTGCTTGGTAGCTTTTGTATAATCTGCTCTGCCTGTTGTTGTGATGGATCATTGAATGCTGCAATCTGCTTGGTAGCTGTTGCAATCTGCTTGGTTGTAATTGTATTCTTTGCTGCAAGCTGCTGCAATCCGCAATCTGATCTTATTGAAATTTCTGATTGATTGTTAATCACTATGGGAATCCTGTGGGAGAGTCATCAGCATTGATGCCAGGACAACCAATAAAATGGATCTCGAAGTGGGAAGGGTGTTAATCACTACAGACCATGCTGCAATTTGCTGCAATCTGCAATCTGTTGCGACCTGTTTGTTGCTCCTCAGTTAGGGGCACTTCCAGTAATTTCCCATCCTCTTCCATGGATAGCCAGTCCTAAGAAAAGGGTGTAAGCACAGAGGATCCAAACCCAGGGGGGGGTAATACCTAGCCTCATAGCTGTGGAAGTCTGGATGCGATGGACCTGATTAGCCAAGTGGAGGAATCAGAGAGCCTCAGAGGCTGTGTGAGAGGGGAGTCCAATCCATAAAGGGTAGCTGGTGCTGTACAAGGAGGTTCTAGTTGGGAGACAATTCAGTGAACGCCCACCTAAGGTTAGTAGGCCTAGCCTAAGTAGCTTGCAAAAGGGTGATAGATTAAGAGCGTCTATGGGACTGCTTTTTTTGCTTAACCTTAGATATGATATATTGAGCTTTTACTTGCAATCTGCTTGGTAGCTGTTGCTGCATTAGCTGTAGCTATTGCCGCATTAACTTCTTTTCTCTTCTCTTTTTTTTTTTCATTAGGTAATTAAGTAATCCTATCCATCAAAACGAGAATTTGTGTACACATTTCATTAGCATTGAGCAAGCATATAACATTTAGTATTCTTCGCATACACATCACAAAAGACATACTAACATAGTTTAGTGTGTTTGGAAAAACACATCACAAAAGTGCCTTATTTTTCTCAATAAAGCAAGTACACCATCTTTGGTTCCTAATATTGAACCACATTAGGAATCCTAAGGCAAACAACATAACGAGCATGCCGTTTAAGAACTTCACTCTTCCTTGTGCAACTGCGAGCTCCCTAACAAGTGTTTTGTTTTTCTTGGACAAAATATCATGTTTTATGGTTATTTCCTCCATCTTCAATATAAGCTCCTCAATTTTCTTATTCATCTTATCCTCTCTCTTCTAAAAGTCCATGTTCTTCTTCAAAATCCTTTTGCTAAACTCCTTTCTTCTTGAACATGTTGGGGGATCAACCCAGGTAAAAAAATCACATGTATGTTCTTTCTACAAAACATGTTACAAATTAAGGCTTAAGTCAATAAACATATTAAAAACATTAAATACATATCTTGAAATTGACACAACTCATAAATCTCTTTCCTGGGTTGTTTTCTGTGAAGGCGGTTCTTATTGGAGCTCTCAATCCACAGTAGCAAAATACATCGGCACTGTTTGTATTTTCTTTGTGTGAATTATTGCTGTTGTTGATGCTGCTTGATGCCATGTTAAATAATGAGGGAAGGAGAATAGAGCTCCAATGGAGGAGGGGAATGGAGTTTTGAGTTAGTTGGAAGGAGTCTGGGGAGTCTTGAGCTCCTGGGTACCACATATATAGGTTGTCAAGGGTATTCAGGTCATTTGGGAATTAGTACAAGTCAGGGGTTTCATTTTTCGTTAGTTTTTGTCACGAAATCCTAATGGAAAGGAGCAAAGTGATACAAATAAATAAATAAGGGGCCACTTTAAATGGATTTTTAGTTCAGAGAGTTAAGTGATACACGGGTATAGTAAAAGAAGTGTTTCTGTAATTTTCTCTTATTTTTAATCCCCATCAAGTCATTCATAATTAAACAAATTATCTTTATATTGAAATTATCGTTTCGTTTAGCATCTTGCAATATTGTCAATGTTAAAAAAATATTAACAAAAAATTATATGTAACTTTATTTATTTACGTACAAATTTAATTTAACAAAAGTTATACTTACCATGCATGTCTAGTGATCCATCGCAATTATGAAATTAGAAATAAATAAACAGATTATCATGGAATATATATATATATATATATATATATATATATATATTTTCAGAATCAAGCAGTAGTAAGTTTTTAAATTGAATCAATCAGTATTGTCTTTCAAAAACTTCTTTAACTTAAATCAGGCGACATTATTTTTCAAAAAAGTATTTAATTTATATAATCAAACTTCTTGAAAATGAATTGAATGATGTTACAATACTAATCATATAATCAATAATTAATAAAAGATTAACCACTAACTTACACGTGCATTTTTGTATATTTATAAATTCAAAAATATAAAAAACTCAAATTTGAGAGTTTGAAGCTCAAAGAACTAATAATGTTTTACAATAATATATAGTATAGATTTTACTATCTTAATACAAGATTGTTTAAATTAATATAAAAATAGTTATATTTCTATAAAAAAATTCTTATGAAAATTGGAACTAATTTTGTAATTCTAGGATTTTTTAGCGCTTTTAAATAGATATTTTTGGTGTGCACCTTATATTTGGAGTGTATTAGATCTATCATAAGTAATTGGGTTGACAATAAATAATCTCAGCTGTTTTAATAAAGCTTTATTTAGTGCTTGTTTGGCTACTGGCTTTAAGCCAGTTTAAAGCAGCTTTTTTTTACTATTGGATCAAAATTCAAAAAGTTAAAATGCTCATTTTTCAACTCAAGAATTTTTTGCCTTATTTGCTTTTTACAATTTTTTTTATATTTTTTATAAATATCATAATTTTTATTATACATATTTATTTTTTATAAAAAATATATTTTTAAAATTTAGTCGTCAAAATCTATTAAACAAAATTCATATTGAATATAAAATTATCTAAAATTAAATTTTAAAAAATTATAACAATTTTAAGCAAATTTTTTTTCTTTTTAGCTTAAAGTCACTTTAAGCATTTAACCTAAAAGTCACATATTTCCCATCTAAACAAAATTTTTGGCTTTATTTTTTTTTAAGGAAAGATTTTTAACTTAAAATGACTTAAAATTAAAAGGTCAACTTAAAGTCAAATTGCTAAACAAACTCTTGGTAACTCAACTTAGAATTGAACTTCTTCCTTAAAGTAATTTTACTTAAATTAAAAAATTAAAAAAATTTGCTTAATTAAGGTCACAAATCTTATTTAATAGATTCTTAGAAGTTCAAAAAATATAAAAAAGTGACGTGTATAATAAAAGTTATAATATTTTTAAAAAATTTTATAAGAAAATTTAGTTAAAAAAGTAAAAATACTAAAAAAATAAAAGGCAATGAACTTGTATTACCAAATGAATCTACCTCACTTTTTGTGAATTGTGAATTCAAATTAAAAGGTAATAAATTGATTTGAAGTTAGAATCCAAACGCGACCCTTAATCATTGTTTGGTTGATAGCTTTTAAGTTAACCACATTTTTTTAAGCTTTTAGACACGCGGAATCAATTTTTACATTTTTTTAAAGTTTTTTTTTTTGTTTTTGTTTTTTAAGGATAAGCTAAACTCCTCATTGATAACTTCCCTATTTTCTAGTGTTTGAGTTGGTCTGAAAGTGAAATACAAATTTTAATTATGTAAAAGTCCATAAAATAAATTTACAAATTTATTTAAAATTTAAAATGAATGGTCCAAATTCATTTAGGGTATGATTACAAATAATTTAATTTAAATAATTTATTTCAAATTATAAATAAAATCATAAATGTACTTTATGAGTTTATAAATCCTTATACAATTGCAGTCCTGACAAACCATTGTTATCTCCAATATATACTATCAATTTTCAAAATCAATGTTAACTATGACTCAGAATCCATGTTAAACTATAGGACTATGTGTCTAACATAATTATAAATAAGCAGTAGTATTCGTGCATTTCAATCGATTTATTCATTGAATTTTGCCTTCTCATTCGTTTTAATTAGTTCCTTCTTCTCTTTGTTCAAGATGTCAATAGAACGGGGTTTTCTCCATCGCATGGAGGAGAGCCATATACTTCTGTACCTGACAATCTATCACAGTCATTTGATGATTCGATTCACGTAGAAGTACGCTTTCTATGTTGGCAAAACGGTCTCACAATGCAGGCATCAAACGTAATGCGCCATAGTCAACTATTATCGGACGACACTGCATCGCCAATCTTATCACCTATCTTTACTCTCATGGGAATTCCTATAAATTATCAAACCCTCATGATACATGAAGTATGTTTGTATTCAAGAGAAATGAATACTGGCATTAGAACTTGTCCCCTCAGTCACCCTAAAATTATTTTGGTCATTCTAAAAGATGCGTAGCGCTTACCGAACGATGAGATGGTGGCGGCAAATGCCTTGGCTATGTCGGAGGTGATGGTTGTTGATGATTTCACAGTATTGTCACTGGTTAGGCCTTCCATTGAGTCAGTCAGTGTTGGAGAAAGTGGTGGTTGATGGTTCGGGTTAGTTGACGAGTGCACGATTTGTTTGGAAAAGCTTTGTGTTGGGGTCGAAGTTGCTCGGATGCCATGCTCACATGTGTTTCACAGTAACTGCGCTGCTCGGTGGTTGACGAGGAGCGAATCGTGTCCACTGTGCCGCTATCAGTTGCCAAGTTGGTGGTTTAAAGAACTTGTGTGGTATCAAGTTTTAACTTTGTGACTAATTTTAGTCGTTATATTTTTGGATTTGTTTTTGTTTTGCTTAGGTTGTTCTGTTTAAAGTTGTTGGCAAGTTAAATACATTATATATGAACTCGCTCTTAGTAGATCTTAATGAAATTTTTTTTTTATATTTATCCCCTAAATCTTTTCCTTTAAACTAACCTTTTTATTCCATTGGTTATGCTTTGTACAAATATTTCAAGAAGTGAAAAGAAAACTCTATGATTGGATAGCGTTTGTTAGAAATTATTTTTGAATATATAACTTATAATTTAATAAAAAATTAAGAACATTCAAATTGGAGTACTTAAAATTGTTGATTCTATACTTAGTAAATAGAAATTTTACTGCCACATTAAAATTATAAGTTTACAGTAATAACAAATATTTGTAACTTTTGCCTTTAAATTCATAATTCTTTTAATTATAACTTATAAATTCATATATAATTTTATCTACACCAAACAACGTTGATGGCTTTTTTTTTTCCAATGATATTACAACCTATACTAATAAATTAGATAAAATAAATTCATGAGTAACAAAAAGTTTCTTAGTTACAAGATTTTCAGTTGAAATGTTGAGTAAAAGTACTACTCCCGTTCTAATACGAACACTTCTGTATGTGTGTAGCTTTGTGTGTATCCAACATCAAATTTTTTTTTATTTGGTCTTTAGTCCCTGTTTGGTATTTTAAAATTTTATTTTTTTTTTGTAAAAAAGAACTAACTTTTAAACTAGTGTTTGGTATGTTTAAAAATTCACTAAATTTTTTTTTCACCTTTTTAAAGAAAAAAGCCTACATCCCAAAAGATAACTCTGCTAACAGAAATAAAAAAATCTTGCTGATATTCTAGACCTTTTAATCTAAAAATAAAAAAATAAGGATATATTAGATATTTTGATAAAAAAACAAAAATAAAAAACACAAAACAAAAAAGGTAGTATAAAAAATTATCCTAAACAAAAAAAAAGTTAAATCTCTTAGGAGTCAAACAAATTTAGGCCCTATTTGGTAATCAATTTTAAGTCAGAATTTTTGTCTTTTTGCTTAAATTCTACAAAGCCAAAAAGTCTCATTTGACAACTCTAAAGATAGCCTTTTAGCATTTTTGCTTTTTGTATAAATTTTGTATATATATTTTTAAAAATAATATAATCTTTATTATGCATATTCGTTTGTTATAAAAAAATATATATATATTTAAAATTTAATTGTCAAAATCTATTAAACAATATCAATATTAAATATAAAATTTTTTTAAAATTTTTTTAAAAAAATTATAACAACTTTAAATTAAATTTTTTATTTTTTGATTTAAAATTACTTACCAATCGGGGCGAATCCAATGAACGATTAGAGGGGCACGTGCCCCTCTCAAATTTTGATATTCACAATTTTTATCTTTAAATGATAAAAATAATTTTAAATATACCATTTATAAATTTTGTTAGTATCCGTTTTAAATTTTGTATTTTTCATTTTATTTGTAAAAAATAATAATGTTTTTAAATAAATCTTAATAAAACAGTTACCGCCCCCTTAATTGATTGTATTTATTAAATAGCCCAACTCATTTTTGAAAAAGAAGATTTTAAATTCACATATTTTTTCTATTAATATACCACTAGATGTAGTACAAGATGTATTAATATTTGTACCTACAAACGTATTAAATTAAAGAATTTGTGTATTTATAAAATGTCGTAAAATATATTTGATTTATTTTTGCATAAATAATATATATTGTGAGGAAAAATGAGATTCTAAAGTTAGAATTTTTTAAAATATACTGAAGAACCGAGGTAAGAAATATTTGACAATAGTTAGACAAAGGTAAAAAAAAATAGCTGAATTAAGATATGATTTTTTTGAGCTTATTTTAAATGAATATGAAGAAATATTTTAAAAAATCACATTTAGAAATATATTATTATAAAAAATGATAGTTTGCAAATAAAATCATATTTAAACCATTTTTCATATTTTTTAACTTTAAACTAAAAATAAGCAAAAAACTCATTTCATTAAATGCGATTTTAAGCTGTTAGCGTATATAAAAAAGTAATTTTTTTACCAATATTTTTTCTACAATTTTAAATGAAAAATTAAAACCTAATTTTAGATCACGAGTTAAATGAGCCCAAAGTTGAAAATAATGAGTGCCCCTCTAAGTTAAATTTCTAGATCTATCACCCAAGTTTTTTAATTTATTGCTTTGTGGCATGAAATCAAAAAAACTTAATTGACTGAAATTTCTAAATCACTCATATGATTCACTAAACAAATTTTTTACTTATTTAATTGAAATTTTAAATTAAAAAACTTAATTTAAAATTAAATTGCCAAACGAGGCGTTAATTATGCTCTATTCCCACTATTATTGTTTCTAAAATATCCTAACCCACCCCTCCCTATCCATCCCTTTATTTTCCTCATCCATCCCGCCTCCTTCGGTCTGAAGTGTATTGTTTATTTGCTTGTTATTGTGGCTGTATTTTTTCCACACTTGAGATAAAAGAGCGTTATTTGATTTATTTTTATTTATTTTTAAATTTTTTGGCCTTTTGGTTGCTTTTTTTTATTTTTTTATTTGTCTTAATAAGAAGAATAAGAAAAAATAAAAATTACACTAGAGACAAAAAGAAACAAAAAAATGACTTGGGGTCTGGTTTGGTAACTCGACTTAAAATCGATTTTTTTACCTTAAAATAACTTTAAGTCAAATAAAAAAAAAAGTATGGTGTAACGAATGTCTCACTTAGAGATTCAAAACTTATTTGATGCAACTGGCTTTTAGTTAAATAAGTCATAAATTAATAAGCCAAGACTATATTAAGGCTTTGTTTGGTTTAGTTTTTTAGTAGTTTTTTTGTTGGGTTTTTCTTCATGTTCTACGATTTTTTTTTGATTTTTTTGGAATAATTTATATTTTCTCAATTTATTATAATAAAACGCATCTAAAAGTATAATCGTTTTAAAAAAAGATAAAAAATAATTACTGAAAATAAAAAAAAACCACATAAAAAATAGCAGTCGTTTGAATAACATAAATTTTTTCATTAAAAGACTAATAAAAGTTATATTTTAAAAAGTTATTTCACACGGTACCTAAAACTTTTATAAAAAAATATTTTTATTTTCTCATAATTTTATATTCAATGTAGAGAAATAGTTCTTGATGACAATGTTCTAAAACAATTTATAAAAAAAAATTGTAAATTGAAAATGATATTATTTTCAGAAATATATAAATGTATTTTAGTTAAAAAATAAAAAATGCTTAAGGAATAGAGGCCATAAAATAAGCCATTAAGCCAACATTGACAAGGCCTCGTTTGGCAACTTAGCATTAAGTCAAATTTTTTACTTAAAGCTACTTTAAGTCCCAAAAGCCAAAAATTTGTTTGGCTAAGGTATAGGTGATTTTAAGCCAAAGCTTAAAGTGATATTAAGTCAAAAAATAAAAATATTTGCTTAAAGTTGCTATAATGTTGATAGATTTATGAGTATATTATAAAATATAATTTTTTTTAAAAAAAAATTTATATAATAAAAGTTATGATATTTTTAAATATATAAAAAATATTTAAAAAACAAAAGGGCTAAAAACTTTGAGTTGGAAAGGCTTTTTTGTTTTTTTAAATTTTAAACAAAAAAGTCAAAAGTGACTTAAAGTCAGCTTAAAATCAATGGTCAAACGATGCCAAATAATTATTTTTTTCTATTTGGCGCCAAAAACCAAAAGAGACCTAAATTGGATTTATGTTTGTTTTGAAACTTTTAATTTTTTCTTTTAAAAATATTTGAATAAACTATAATTATTTTTAAAATTATATACTTGATTGGTCAAAACTACGTAGTTTGTTCTGAAAATCTTTCAGCTAAAAAGTGTTGGATATTTGCTTGTTATTGTGGCTGTATTTTTTCCACAGTTGAGATAAAACAGTGTGATTTGATTTATTTTTAATTTTCTTAGCCTTTTGATTGCTTTTTTAATTTTTTTATCTATCTCGATAAGATAAATACAAAAATTTTAAAATTACACTGGAGGCGAAATGAAACAAAAAAATGACTTGGGCCCCGTTTGGTAACTGGACTTAAAATCAGCCTTTTTTTGCCTTGAGTAACATTAAGTCAAATAATAATATAAAAAAAAAGTGGTGCAAGGAAGGTGTCACTTAAAGATTAACAACTTATTTGATTATAAGTGGCTTTTAGTTAAATAAGTCATAAGGTAATAGGTCAAGATTATCTTAAGGCTATGTTCAGTATAGTTTTTTAGAAGCATTTTTGTGGTTTTTTATTAATGTTTTATGACTTTTTTTTTAATTTTTTGGGTTAATATTTTTCATTTTCTCGATTTATCATGATAAAACGCATCTAAAAGTACAGCCGATTTGATAAAATATGAAAAGAATTTACAAAAAAATGAGAATAAACCACATAAATGCCTTAAAGTGGCTTTTTTTATATCTGAACTTATTTTTTATTTTTTAGTTTTTGGTCAATTTTTTTTTTTTAGTTTGAGAGAATCTAAAAAGTATTATTATTTAAACTAACATAAATTTTTTTTCTTAAAAGACAAATAAAAAACATAAACAAACTATGCCACACGCTTCCTAAAGTTGTTATAAAAAATATTTTTATTTTCTCATAATTTTGTATTCAATGTAGATTAATAGATCTTGATGATGTTCTAAAAACATTATAAAAAGATAATGTGTATATTGAAAATGATATTATTTTTAGAAATATATAAATGTACTTTAGTTAAAAGGCTAAAGAAATAAAAGCCATAAAAATAAGGCATTAAAACAACATTGACAAAGGCCTCATTTGGCAACCTGAACTTTTAGTTAGACTTTTTGTTTAAAATTAGTTTAAGTTCAAAAGTTAAAGATTTTTTTGGAATAGGTACGGATGACTTTAAGCCAAAAGAAATTTTTTTTTTCCTAATTTTCGATAATTTTTAAAAATTTATTTTTAAATAATTTTATATTTAATATAGATCTTGTTTAATAAATTTTGACGAATATATTTTAAAATATAATTCTTATAAAAAAAATTTTGTATAATAAAAGTTAAGATATTTTTAAACATATAAAACATATTTAAAAAAACAAAAAGGCTAAAACCTTTGAGTTAAAAAATGAGATTTTATTTTTATTTTTTAATTTTTAAACAAAAAAGTTAAAAACCTGACTAAAAGTCGGCTGGCAAAGGAGGCCAAATAATCACTTTTTGCTATTTGGCTTTTAAAGTCAGAAGACAATAATTTTATTTTAAGTGGAAAGTCAAATGAGACCTAAATTGGATTTGTGTTTTTTTGAAACTTTTAATTTTTGCTTTTAAAAATATTATAAACTATGATTATTTTTAAAATAATATACTTAGATTGGTCGAAACTACGTCGTTTGTTCTGAAAATCTTTCTCTAGTTAAGAATAATAAAAATATATAAAATAAATTTGTCAAAATATGAAAATAAATTCCAAAAAAATCAAGGATTTTATATAAGGCGAATGGGGTCTTCGTTCTAAAACAAAGGGGCTGCAAAGATAAGTTTATTACAAAAATATCACTCCGTACAACATTCTAATAGACGGTTTTATTTGGTAACTTGTCTTGAAATTAAGTTTTTTTTTTTCCTGTTTTTTTATTAAAGGATTCGTTTGATTAGCAAGATCGTAATTAACATTGTGGAAAAGAGAACAAATTTAAGTTTTTTTTTAGAGTTTAATTAACAAAAAAATTCAAGGAATTGATGGAAAATAAATTTTCTTGTACAGCTCTTTTAAACTTGAGAACTTAAATTTTGATTTCTCACAAAATATGTAGAAAAAATTTATTTTCTCTTAAAAGTAAAAATTAATTTTTTATTTTTCAAAATTATCCATTGTTTTGCCAATGGTTTATTTTCAATTTAAAGATATAGGGGCAATTTAGATAAAAAAAAACTTTTAATTTTTATGCTTACCAAACTAAAAATTTAAAATTTTCTATAATTTTTTTTTTTTAGAATTTGTATCCTAATCAAACCAATGCACAAGAAAATAATTTTTCTTTTCTTTCACTTTACTTTCTACCATTTTCATTTTTTATTATTTTTTTAATCAATAGACCCTTAAGTTAAATAATTAAAAAATTTATTTGGTTAAAAGCAATTTTAAGCGACCATACCGACAAAAAAAATTGTGAATTAACAATTAATTTATAATTTTAAATAAAAAGACAAAAAATATAATTTTAAAAAGAAAATAAACAATGTCATTAATTTGACAAAGGAGCCTATTAAAGTTTGTACGAAACATTTTAGGTGCTATTACCTTTTAAGGTTAGTACATACGAGATTTTATTTTAATTTTAATTATTTAGTAGTAGATAGTATGATCAATTTCTTATGGATTAATCAAGATACGAGTAAAGACTCTAAGATATTCAAAAAAAAATTATTTTCCAACATGCATAGCATTATGGAGCAGTTTAAAATAAATTATACAAAAATTGAGGAAAATCAAGTTACCTATTTATCTATTAGATCCTATGATTTGGAAGGAAATTTTTATATTTATAGAAAGTGAGAAGATGCAAACCATATTTTAGTATCACAATTTTTTAAATAATTTTATAATTATTATTCAATCTTGTTTAATATTGATAAATCTCTACGAATAATTTTCAAATATATCAATTCTCTAAAGAACTTTAGAATATGTTAATTTTAAAAATAAAAAAAAAACTATTTAGCCTGTAGCAAGGAGAGAGAGAGAGAGAGAGAGAGAGGAGTCATTGATTATGGCCCCGTTTGGTATATAATTGCTTGTTACTTATTTTGTTTATTTTTATTTTTATTGAATTTTTTATCGTTTAATCGTATTATTATTTTTTTGACTCCTCTCATTATGATAAATAAAAAAAATAAAAAATTTGATCATAATATAAAAAAATTTAAAAAAAATAAAAAATAAATTAATAAATAAAATTTAATGTTTCTTATTTTTGTCAAATGATTGGCAAGCTAAGTTTTTTGGCTTTTTGACTAAAAATGCCTCTAAACAACAAATTTCGTGTTCGAAAATCACAACAAAAAATTATAGAAACAGATTAAATTTTTATTAAATTTGTAAATAGATTGCAATATCTAGTGGAATTATAAATCAAATAAAACAAATTCTCTTATTGAGAACTTGACACCGTGTTCCTAAATCAAAAGACAGAATATTCTCCGACTTTGACAGAATGAATAACCAAACTTGATTGAGAAAGATCTTCAGAACTTTAAAACTTTATATGCATATCTCTCTTGATTGCTTTATAACTCAAAGACTTCGTTTAATAACCGTTATAGATTGAGTGAGATTGGTAGTGAAGTATGATTATGAATGAGATGGGGTGGGATTGGTAATGAAGTAGAATTAATTTTTGTATTTGATTTGGGTAAAATTAAGTGAAAGATTATATAAATTCATATTTGATTTGTGTGAAATTAAATAACGTGAGATTGTAATAAATTTATAAATTTTTAATATTATTCTTGTACTAAAAAATTAATAAATATATTTTATTATTTTTTATTTTAGCTACTGAGTTAATTTATTTTATAATTAACTTAAATAAACTAATAGGTTAAATTTTATATTATTTATGGTGTCTATCATTTACTTTTTGTTATTTTTATTAAGTTTTTTAATAAAATAAATTCACTCTAACAATTTTAAAACTAAAAATTATAACATGACAAATCTCTAACATAATCCAAACAGCTTTTCTCCAATGTTGCTGCCACAGTGTATTGACCTGGAAGCCGATAGATGGGTAGAATAGTAATTGAAGCTCCAATCCCATTGGACTGGATTGCTGGTACCGACCTTTCCCAAGGTTTACTAATCCAACACATTTGAAGGATTACTAGTCCACAAGGACTAACAGTCCTGATCCAAATTGAGCAAACAAACGGGATTTTAGATGTTCAATGGGATTAGCAGTCCCGTCCCAATCTTACGACGCCCATCAAACGGGGCTAAGTAAACTTGTTTCTCTATTTGGTAGAGACCACTCTTATTTATAAGAGCCTAAAAAACAGAGTTATGAAAAAATTTAAATTTTTAATAATTATTTTTATTATATTTATTTTTAAAAAATAATTATTTAAATTTATAATTATTTTATTTATTTTTTTTAAAAAAATAATTATTTAATGATATAATTATTTTAAAGATAAATTACACTTATCTCTCTTGAAGTTTAAATTTATTATAAGAATTTTTTTTATAATTTCTAAAATTTCACTATCTTTTTATTTTATTTTTATATTTTATTTTAACCCTTTTATTAATTAACTGAAGAAAAACTGATTTTACAATTAAATATTTTATATATTTTTTCTATTTTACTCTTATTTTTCATTTTCTTCTCATAAACAACAAACTAACGTCGTCACTGTACACCACCGGCGACCCCTTCTACCCCTCTGGTTTTGCCCCTCTCTCTCTCTTATACTGCGGCACCACCACCGCCGCACCATGCACCACGCCACCATCCTTTAAACACCACCACCTGAGCACCACAGAGTTTTAAATCACTCATTTTGGAATAAATTCAAAGAATTTAACTGTATTTTCTTTATTTTTCTTCCCTTTAGTGTTATTTTTCTTCCGTCTCCAATCGCGACCACCAGTCGCAACATTCGCCACCGCCGTCAACCTTGCCTTCATCAAGTCACGCCTTTGACGCTAGAGTCACTGCCGCTAGAGTCGCCGTCGCGCCTCTTGCCTCGCCGCCGCCACCAACTTCGCCTCTTCCGCCATCGATCGTCGATGCCTCCGCCACGAGTTGCTGCCATTAGTCACGCCTTCGACGCTAGAGTCACCGCTGCCAAAGTCACCACTGCCAGAATCATCGTCATAACACCTCGTCTTCACCGTCGCTGCCTCTTACTGTTGCCTCCTGAGACACCGTCGCTCTCCATCGCCTCCGTTGCACCCACCCACGTCGCCAATGAGCCATCTTCTTCATCACACCCGCCCAAAAGATTGAAACCCTTTTTTTTTTTACCCCTTGCTGAGTTGCCAGCAAACCCCAAGTTCTTCCTTAGCAATCCCTTCCCTTTAATTTCGACCCAACAAAATCCCTTCCCTTTAAACCCCGTTATCACATCATTCTTGCATAAAACAAAAGTGTTAGAATATTAGATTGATTGTTAGAATATTAGATTGATTTTATTCTGATTTGATTTTATTCTCTATATTTATTGTATTTTTTTTCTTGTTTATTCCTATTCGCCTATAAATAGGTCATATATTGTACAATTTCAATACACAGAAAATATACAATCTTCTCAATTTCTTTATGGTATCAGAGCCACGTTCTTGTGGCCGATAGTACTTTTTTCGGCGCCACCCAGCCAACCTTGCCGCCGTCCATCTCTGCCGCCGTCTGTCGCTTTCATCGTTGTCTGCTGTTTGTTGCTTTGGCCTCAACCAGATCTACTGGATCTGGCCTCCCCTCGCGCCGTTAACGCCATAGTCGGTATCTCTTGTCGCGGCCATCGACAGTGGTTCTCCTCACGTGCTGTCGACGCCATAGCTGGCGCCGTCCTTAATCGCCGTCACCGCCATAGTCTGTTGCTTTGGCCTCAACCAGATCCACCGGATCTGGCCTCCCCTCACGCCGTCAACGCCATAGTCGGTATCTCTTGTCGCGGCCATCGACAGGGGTTCTCCCCTCGTGCTGTTGACGCCACAGCTAGCGCCGTCCTTCATCGTCGTCACCGTGGCAACCTCTCGTTGCCACGCCCTCATCCACAGTCACAGCATCGCCGCTGCTCACAGTGCTGCCCAGCCGTCGCTCCCAGCGCCGCCCAGCCGCCACCCACAACGCCGCCTAGTCGCGGCACCACCAGCCATCTTCACCGCCTTCGCGTCGCCGCCGCTTGCCATCGTTGCCTACTGTCGCTGCCTGAAGCTCCGCTGCCAAGGCCGAAACCCTCACTTTCTTCTTTTCCTACAACCCTGCTTACCCATTCTTTTAAGCCCAACTTCTTTTAAGCCCACGCTCTTTTCTTAAATATCTATTTATTTTTAGATATTTATTTTTTCCAAAAAAAAAAATGTCTTAATTCGCATCGACCCTCGATTCCATTGTCCGTCCTATTGATATTATATTGGATGGATCCAATTATAGTATCTAGGTTCAGAACATGGAGGTTTTCTTAAAAGACCTTCGGCTATGGCGCTATGTGACTGTAGCCATTCCGGAACCCGTACAGACCAGCAGCGAGACGAAAGAGGCATTTGCAACTCGTCTAGAAGACTGGGACAGTATTCACTACAAGATTCTGTCTTGGCTCATCAACACCTCTGTTCCATCTATCAACAGTTTTCTTTCAAAACTTAGGAATGCTACCCTTGCTTGGAATTTTTTGGCTCAACGATACAATTGCACTTATGATGCCTCCTTGAAATTTCAACTGGAAGCCAAACTTTATCAGATGTGTCAGGAACCCGGTCAGTCTATTGCTGATTTCTATTCCCAGACCAATTATATTTGGGAACAATTATCTACTGCAGATGCACAGCTCGAATGCTCTAAAGACATTCAGAAGTTTGCTGCTTAGCTTGATCGACGGAAGTTTATTCACTTTATGATGGCTCTTCGGGCTGATTTTGAATCTACTCGAGCCTCACTTCTTCATCATCAACCCCTTCTGACTTTGGATGCTGTAGTTTCTGAACTTATCTCTGAAGAGACTCGTCGTTCCACTATGATGCTACACTCTTCTGATATGGTTCTTGTCATTGCTCCTCGTGGTACTTTCTCGTCTTCTACTAGGCGTTCATCCAAGCCTAGTTTTTGTAAGTGGTATAAACGCAATGGTCATACCATCGATGAATGTCGCAATTTCAAGTCCTATCAACAGAAACAAGCTTCCCAACAGACAGCTGCGGTTGCTTCCACTGCTTCGTCTACATCCGAGTTCACTTCTCTCACTGCAACTGACGTGAAGGACTTAATTCACCAGGTTTTGTCCCAATCCTCCACTGCCTTGTCTATCA
>JAOTRH010437116.1:0-34007 GCA_034768845.1 Heliamphora exappendiculata | reverse complement strand
TATATAGATATTAAAAAAATATAATATTAAGTAGAACCGGTTCGGTTCGGTTTGCAACCGTGAGATTAATCCAGAATCGAGAACCGGATCGTTCAGAAAGAATTTTAAAATTTTTGATTCGAAATCGAACTGTGACAAATAAAAATCAGACCGAACCGTACGAATCGAACCGGACCAAATCGAATTATTAATTTTTTTAATTTTTTGTGCAGCCCTAAGAGGGCTGTTGGATCCTTAGGGTTCACATTGGATCTCGCATTGGTGATTTAAATTATAGGAAAATTAGTCTTTTAAGTTTTTAAAATAGTGTTAGTTTTATTTATGATTTATCATAAAAAAAAATAACGCATGAAGTTCAATTTTAATACTTGAGATCCAGTTAAATTCTAAATTAGATAAATTTATCTATTTATTTTTCAAAACATATATAAAACGCACAGATAAATTTATCTGTGTATTTTTTAAAACATGTATAAAACACACAGATAAATTTATCTATCTTGCATAAATAAGCATATAGATAAATTTATCTGTATAAAAAATACTACTTTTTCAAAACACGTATAAAGCACATAAATAAATTTATCTGTCTTGTATAAATAAACAGACAGATAAATTTATATATCAAATTGTATTTGTTTCACTAAACTGATAAATTTATCTGTCCAGTATTTATCAATGCTAAAAAGAAACAGATAAATTTATTTGTCTAACATTTATCAATACTAAAAAAGAACAGATAAATTTATCTGTTTAGCAAATTGTACTTGTTTCACGGAACAGATAAATTTATCTGTCTAGAATTTATATTTGTTTGAAGAAATAAATCAATTTATCTGTATGTATTATATATAAATTTATTTGTTTGTGTTAAATTTATCTGTTTTGTAGGCGATTGGAACTCGCACATTAAAATTTTTATTAATGAACTTTGCGCGTTAAAATTTATTTTTTTGAACATTTGGCTAAATACTCCTTAAATTATTTATTTTGCAGATTTTAGTGTGTTGATTGGTCATACAAAATTAAATTAATTAAACATTGTTAAGCTTTTATTTGGCAATCTGGTTTTAAATTAGCTTTTTGACTTTAAGTCACTTTAAGTAAAAAAAGTCAAAAAATTTATTTAGTTGAGAAAATAATAATTTTTAAGCCATAAAAAAAATCAAATAAACTCAATGTAAAATTCTATGGCTATCTTTCAGTCTAAATAAGTTAAGTATGATTGTTTAGTTAAAATTCGTAACATTTTATATGCAAAATAGTAAAATTAAAAATTATTATGGAAAAAATTAAAAAATTTAAAAACAAATAAACTAAAAGCTAAGGTTAAAATTTTTTTTTTTACTTTTTGAACTTTAAACTAAAAGTTAAAAAGTTAATTTTAAGCCGACTTAAAACCGGTAGACGAAGAGTAAGCATATACAAAACATACTTGTATTAAAAAATAAACTGTCCAATCCACTTACTGTTTATTTTTTATTAAAAATATAATTTTTTAAATATTAATAATATTTAATTAATTTAATATTTTACAGCACTAAAATTTACAACCCTGATATTATAGGTTGGAAGAGAACACCTCAACCACACTTAAATTTTAGCCAACTAATCACTTTTCAAACTGCCCTGCTAAATAAGTTTCACCCCCTCTATATAATAACAAAAAATTAATTTTTTAATAGTAATACTTGAAGTTTCAAATATTAATGCATTTTACACATATCTTAAACCATTATTTATATATCATCCGGTAAACTTTGTTTATAGCATTTTACTTTTTCAAAACAATATAGGCGCGGGTAAACTTTTTAAATCAGCTTTTTGTTTTTTGCTATTAATTTTAGTAATAAATAACAATTTTTTTAAAAACAGTGTCAAATTTCACTGCAAGTTATAATTATTTTTTTCTTCCATTCTAACTACAAATTAAAATATTTATCAAATAGTCACAAATATTATTAAAAATTATAATTTATAAACTATTAATTTTAATAATACCAAGCAATCACAATAACCTAACACAATATTTATGGCTGCTTTCATATCATCATAAAGCTACCAACATCTAAGTTACATTACAGTCCAAATTGTGAGCCCCGTTTAGTTTTATTTTGTTTTGTAATGTTTATAATTTTTTATTTTTTGTTTATAATACATATAAAAATATATTTTTACTTGTTTCTTTAAAATATTAAAAATAGAAACATATTTTGTAAATATATATTTTTGTAAAATTTTATTTTAAAATAAGTAGTTGAAAGGAGCGAACGGCATAAAAAAGAGCATAATCAGAGATGGAAATGCCTATAATAACCAAATGTAATAATAGAAGATGATAGCCAGAAGTGATCCGACAAAAGCAATCGATGGAAAGTGATCCGACAAAGACAAGCAATCGATGGAAAGTGATCCGACCAAAGCAATCGACGGTGATGGGTTTGGGTTTGTGATGCTTGAAAGTAGAAGAATTTAAAAAAAATGATTGCCAACAATTGAAAATAGGCAAAATCACAAAAAAATAATAATAATAATAATCACATGTTGTAACAATCAATTTTCTTTTAATGTTCAAATTTTAATTTTCTTCTATTAATTTTAACAATAAGATAAACTTTTTTTAAAATACTCATAACTTTTGTTATAAATTAAAATTAATTTTTATTTTATAAATAATTAATTTTAGCTACAAACAAACATATTTCTGAAGCACTTACAACTTCTACAAAAAATTACAATTTAAAAGTTATTAATTTTTTTAGCAATTCCAAACACAACCAAACAGTCCAAATGGTAACAAGCAGTCCCCTAAGGCCATGGTTGATGTGTTGAATTGAATTTAAAAAAAAAGGAAAGATAAGTAATATGTAAATTCTATACATTTTTTTAATACCATGAGATAGTAAAAGAAATTACTTATACATTAATATTATATGGTTCATGTTTAGTTAAAATGAAATGAAATGTGAGATAAGAATTAAAAATTTATTTCTAATCATTAGATAAAGTGCAGAGATGATTTAAATATGTGAATAAATTATCTTACAAGGTAAGATGAGGTTCACAATCTCATGGATTCTTTACTACTAGTATCTCACATGACCCACTATCCCGTGTAAATAAATGTGTTATTAGTTATCCAAAAAGACAAATTCAAAATGATGGGTCTCATTTATTTTCTAGTTCATAATGGACCCTTTAGTACATGCCCTAATTGTCTGTCCTGCCAAGCAAATTAAATTAACAATCCTGCCAATTGTTAAATCTGACAAACTATACATACATATAGCAAGTCTCTCTGTCCCCATCTCAAATTATCTAATTAGGAAACACATGGAACCCGACAAGATGATCTTCCTGTTAACGATGCCCTCCACTGCCAGCAGCCTTATCTTTTTAACTCTCATCTATAAGTTCAAAAATTCAGCTACACCAAACACCTACAATACAGTAATAAAAACCTCATATAGATGTCACGTCCTGTCAAAGATCATTCAAAGCACAAATAGCTTCTCTAATTAAATTTCTGGACATAATGAACAACCGGTCTTCACCAGGTATTGGGTTCACATTCAAATTCAACACTTCATTCGCAAGTGTGAATGCATGTCTAAAAGTTGATTTCCTCACTACCATCTCCAAAATTTTCTTTGCTCTTCTTTATTAATTTTGTCGATCTCGACGTTCGACAATTGCTTTAAATCAATGTATTTGTATACATTTTTTAAATTAAATTTGATTTTGCTATCTCACGTGTCACATTAGCTTCATGAAAACTCATCACTCAGGTTTGTGGTACAGTGGTAATAAATACATGGTAAACAAAATTTTATAAAAATAAAAGGTCATCCTAACACTACTCTAAGACAACTAACTAGAATAACCATCACAACCCACTCATGAAATAGGCCAAATAGTTAAACAAAACATTAACATTGGTTTGTTTCCGTACAAACTCACATGGCTGGAAATAATCAAATGCCCTGGCAGCTTAACCTTAGAAAAACTACAAAGAAAACGGAAGCTTCTAGCTAGACAGATGCTAAATGAGTGACCATCACAAAGGGAACATGCAATCAAGTGCAACTCCTCTAGATTATGAGCTGCAAAATAGCATTTATCAACTTTAACTCCTCTTCCAAATACCAAAGAAGTTCGGGTTAGGTGACACTAAGAAAGAGCGGAAAAGGAGAACCTGATTTGCACAGTTCGGGTGTTTTCTCAGTGACTCTTTTTACCACCGCCCTTCTTTCCTCGGCTCATTTTACCACCCTTTTTCTTCTTTCCTTTGTTGATAACAAAGGTGCTGTTATCACCTTCTCTAGTTGCAGCCGGTTGCAACAAATATTTTACATCCAGAACGCCATTTTTGAAATAGCCTACAGTTGACTTCAGCACCTTGTCCTCCGGCTTGCGCTTCTCTGCCACTTTTTTAGCGCCATTGCCCAGATGAGTTCCAAATCGTCCAAGTATAGAACTCTAAAAGCTTATATAGTTAGCGCCTCAAGATTGCAAAAGATAAAAGTTATATGGCAATAGAGAATACAGTGCAACACATTAACAACCTCTTGTAGGATTTTCTGCTCTCTTTCCTTCTGTTTCTTCATTGTTACTCGAGCTACGCTCAGTGGTAATCTATGCTTCTTGGGAGGCTACGTAAAAAGAAAATGTGCTTGATTACAAAGCATAAATAAATAAAAAATTTATATCAAGCTATGTATATATATGTGTGTGTGTGTGTGTGTGTGTGTGTGTGTAAGGATTTTAACCTTTCCACCAAGAGCAACCACTTTTCTGTTTTCCAACTCCTTCCTCTCTTTCCATGTCATATGTGAGGAGCCTGAAATGACGTGATAGTAATTAGTAAGCAAAAAGGAAAACGAAACAATGCCTGCCAATAGACACAGCAGCTTAGAATTTAATAAGAACAATTACCGTAAGCTACGGAAAACTCCAACAAACTTAGAACTACGAGATTTGACGAACAAATCCACAAATGTAAAGTCCTGGACGAAGGTTTGATTGGGGATCAGATTCGGCAGAGGAAAGCCCAGATTGATGGATTGTTGGCTGGCAGTCTCTGGGTAACTTGAACTTCAAGCCAAACTTTCAAAACAATTTTTTTTTTTTTTTTGGATGTTTCCATACTTTTCTCTTGAGCCAGTTTAGATTTGTGATGTGAGGAGGAACTTAACATTTACTTCGAGGTTAGATTTGTTTAGAAAAAGCTGGATTCTACTATTCCTACCCTTTGTTCTTCGCGACAACGAATGTTGAAACATAATACAACACCACGGTAAGCCTATATAGTTAGTAACAACAAAATAAATAACAGTAAAGTGGTGCATTATGAATACATGACAGATAAAATAATTAATTGTTGAAAGAAAAATATGTAAAACGCTCTTAATAGTGACTTAAGAATAGTTTAAAAGTTAGTACATATATTGAGTGATGTTTAAAATTAAACAAAAAATGCCAAAAAGCATTTTAAATCCCAATAGATGTTATTCTGAAATGGGGCAAAAAAAAGTACCTCAAGTTTTTGTAAAGTTCTATGAAGCAATACATAAATAAATAAATAGATTCATGGATCCACTTGCCGCAAGTGCTACTGAAAACCTTGTCTACAAGTTGAGCAACTGGTAGATAGATCACTAAATGAGAAAGCAATATAATAATAAATTTGATTCACCAGTCATCAGATCAAATTATATATAAAAACCTGAATGAACTTGTGCATCTGGCAGCTTTGAATAAACCCACATGGTTAGAATAGCTCATAATAGTGAAAAAAGGACTCCTCTCGAAACCACCAAAGTTCAATTTACAAATTTATCCCAGCAACCCTAAAACCTAAGAAGCGTGGACACTTATAACAATATGGTGTGCAGTGGCGTGTGCTGAACACTCCCCAACACGTTGGACACTCATCCGAACACGTGAATGACATAAACTCTAAATTTTGGTTTGCCTGGAGATAGATAGCAATCAAGTTCTCATACATTAAATGTTAAGATAATTAATTTGAGAATGATATTAGACTAAAATAATCCCCTTTAATTTCAAAACCTACAATCTCTGCCACCTGAAATAAGTTCTTTTTTCGAGATCTTGGTGCATAGGTCCACAACCTATCTTACTGGGTCATTAAAAGATATAAATAAAGTTCCCCTTTTTGTAACTTAGCCAAGAGACATTGTAATCAATATTCTCCAGCTAACTGGTGAATGATGGAATTTTCATATGAAAACACAAACATCTTAAGCTTATAACTATAGCATACGTCCATATTAATAGATTGTTCCGCACCACGATGTACATGATAAACTAGTGCAAACTAATTTTCAAGGTTCCTCTAGAACTTCCTTCTTCCATTTTTGGCTTTTCCCTTAATCTGAGGGTAATCCTCAAGTTCAATGGCCTTCACCAGTTGTTGGTCTTCTTCCAATTTCAATGTGCTTTTTAATTCATAATATCATATCCAATTTGCCTTGGTTGATTACAGTTTTTCATCTGACGGCCACCTCTTTTTGACTTTTTTTTCTTTCAGTTTGTCTTTCCATTTTTTTGTGTTTGTTTTTTCTAACTCTCAACCTCCGGCGGCTGAGGTCCTTCCAGGCTGACCCCAAACCACTCAACCACCATGTCATTGGTATGGAGATAGGACAAAAGACAGTGATAGATTGCTAGTTGGTATCTAGCATGCACTTTGTCCAAACATGCATTCTCATACATTGATGAAACCGTCCCAACGGTTTCATTTTTGAAAATTCTGTGTATATTATCAGACCAAGTTAGCTTTGTGACTAATTAGAAATTTACATATATGAAGTGCTACATAGAAAAAATTCAGAATTAAATCTAATGACCTTGTTGAGGATTTCAATTAAATACAAAATTATTTTAGCCTCTAATCTCGTCAAAATTCCTGAAGCTCAAATGAAATTAAGTTAAACTCTTTAAAGGCTGACTGACAATACTTGATTACTCATGGCAAGATAGCAAGATAGAAAAATCTCCTGTGAGGTATGGTGACTTCCAGAGAAGGATTTAGAACCCCATAAGTAAACTGGAATGTATCAAAAGTTGCCTTGATGTAGATATTATAATCAGCTTTTTGTAGAAGTGACTTCTTAAGAGGCTTAAATGAGAGTTATATGGCAAGTAGGTGTCTTCCAGATGACATCAAAGGAGGATTTCAGTTTCACTAAGTAACATTTTAATGGAACTCTAGAAGGACCAATCGACCAAACATAACAAGGGTTGCCAGGCAAGAGGGAGTTGTTTAATGTATACCAAGCCACGCCTCCCACAAATCTACTTAGCCACACCATATTACAAGAAATCACGCTTCCCAATACCTTATTTGGCACAATAAGACCATGTCCTCTGCCTTGGTGTAATGATCCTCTGCCTTGATGTATATATGTAATGCTTGTACATCTAAAACCGAGAGAGAATCAAGGACACTTCTTGTTTTGTGTTTGGTTTGTTTTCTCTTCATGCTTACCTTATTCTAGCAGAGTAGTGAATGAGAATGGAAGTTGTTCCCTTTCTTGTCTGTACTGAGACTTTGTTGTTGAGAAGGTTCTTGTTTTCCTTATTGTATCAGAGCTGAGAGACAAACGTCTAACCTCAAGATTCTAATTGTTATTTTATTTTTTCATTGTATCATTGTTCTCAAGAAATCATCAATGGTGACTGCAACAAATTCGTCTACCTCCATAGCAGCCACTGAAGTACATGAATCAACTGTAAAACTTATTTCTTTAATTTTTCTTGCTTCGACTTTCCATTCTCTTGTCACAATTAAACTTGATTCAAACAAACACATTTTGTGGAAAACAATTACAAAATGTTTTTGAGAGCAAATAATTTTCTCAGCTATGTTGATGGATCAGTAACTTGTCCACCATCACAGAATCGAAATGGTTCTGGTATTCTAATTGCAAATCCTGATTGTGCACATTGGAAGTTAATAGGCGGTCAGTTATTCTCTTGCATAACTGCATCTATATTCGCATTGTCTCCACCACATGTTCTCGGATTGAATCATGCACATCAGTTTTGGGTACTTGAACAGAGCTTCAGTTCTCTATCCAGAACCCATATACCTGACTTGAAAAGGAAGCTTTTCAATCTCAGAAAAACTTCATCCATGGAGGCATATCTTGATTTTGTAAAAGAATGATCACATAAGCTTGCTGCAGAAGGTTCACCAATTGAAGATGATGATTTGGTGTTCCACACTCTCAAAGGTCTACTAATTTGAAAACAGCAATTCGAACCAGAGCAGAACCAATTGAATTTGATGAACTTGCAGTACTTCTAAGTGCAGAAGAAATGCATTTATCTAGAGAGCAACCTTTCTGTGTTTGTAGCAACTCAACAAAATAGAAAGCTTAATGATCTTCAATCTTGGTACCACTTCTTTCTCATCACAGTTAGTCCCTCGTTTCAATAATCATACTGGTTGAGGGTTTAGTTACAATAAAGGTAGATATTCAAGAGACAAAGATTAGGAAATTTTCAGAGAATGGTTTGTCAGATCTGTGGCAAAGCTGATCATACAGCCATGGACTGTTATCATAAGCTGAATATGAACCAGCAGCCTTCTTTCTTGCACACTATTAGCCTTCTAACTCAACTCCATCTACGCATTTCAGACTTTCTTCACCACATCCACAATTTCCTTCCAAAATTCATATGGCCCAAGCTGAACCTCACTTACCCTCAACCAACTGGTATTATGAGAGTGGAGCAACTAATCATGACCAATGATGTGTCTAATCTTTTATTACAGCAACAGTCATCTACAGGTGATGGTGTTACAATTCGTAACGGATCCTCTTTGCCCGTTACTCATTCTGGTAAGGGTATTTTACCAACTCCCCGTACTCAGTTTTCACTTTCCCATGTTTTATAAGTTCCCTCTATTACTCACAACTTGTTATCAGTCCATCAGTTTTCAAGGGACGACCACTGTAAGCTTACATTTCATAACCTTGGTGTTCTTGTTCAGGACAAACAAACCAATCAGATCTTGCATCAGGGTCCCTGCACCAAGGGACTCTATCCAATTCAACCTCTTGTTCTAACACCTTAAAGTATCCAGCATTGTTCAGTGCCTCATCTTCGTCTTTTCTGTCATATCAGAGGCTAGGACATCCAAGATCTTCTTTGTTTCATCACCTAGATCAGCAATACAATCTTCCTGTCA
Organism: Heliamphora exappendiculata; assembly: GCA_034768845.1. Lineage (NCBI taxonomy): Eukaryota > Viridiplantae > Streptophyta > Magnoliopsida > Ericales > Sarraceniaceae > Heliamphora > Heliamphora exappendiculata. The sequence goes on along the minus strand of JAOTRH010437116.1, from coordinate 24,784 downwards.
TCAAACATTTTCATGTGCAGTGCTATCCCTGTAATACGGCTAAATCCCTGTAATATGGCTAAAAGCCATGAACTTCCTTTTCCAACTTCTGTAACAGTGTCTCGTGAGTCGTGCCCCTTTTGATCTTTCACATACGGATGTATGGGGGCCTGGTTCTGATCCTTCTTTCAAAGGCTACAAGTACTATCTTTCAATTCTTGATGATTTTACTAGATTTTCATAGCTATTTCCATTGCATTATAAGTCTGATGTGTAAACTACTGTCCTTTATTTCACACAATATGTTCAAACACAGTTTCAATGTTTCATTAAGTGCTTTAGATTTGACAGTGGTGGTGAATTTGTGAACTCTATTCTCTTCACACTTTTTTCGTCTCTAGTAAGTTGGACACCAATCTTCTTGCCCTCACACTCCTAAACAAAATGGCACTGCTAAGCAAAAACATCGCCATTTGAATGAAGCTACTCTTGCTCTACTTCAGCTAGCAGCTCTCCCAACCACTTTTTAGTTTGAAGCTTTGCCCATTGTTGTGCATTTAGTCAATAAACTTCCTCACTCTGCTTTGCAATTTCAGATTCCTCATAAGCTTTTATACAAGATTGATCCTGATTATATTAGTTTGAAACCTTTTGGATGTTGTTGTTTTCCAGGATTAAACCATATCAGTCTCATAAACTTGATTCTAAATCTGTCCCTTGTGTTTCTCTTGGTTATTGCTCTACTACTACCAACAAGCTCTACATTTCAAGACGTTATAAGTTTCTTGAGCAAGATTTTCCTTACAAGGCTTTAGTCTCTTCTGTTTTAAGTTCTTCTCCTGTGTGAGCTCCAAATTTATTTGATATTACTTTGACTGTTTGTGACCCTCCAACTTACGCTTTCCCTCTTGCAGGCTCAACCTTTCCTGTTTTCTCCACTTGTCCTCATACTTCATCTTTTGTTCCCACTCCTGAAGCTCCCCCTTCCCCTACTCCATCTCATTTTTCTTCTCCTCCTATTCCTACCTCTTCTGAGTTGTCCCGTTTCTTCTGTTTCTTCTGTCTCTACTTCACTTGGCCCTTCTCATCCTATGGTAACTTGATCTAATATCGACATCCTATCTCTCTTCATAACACCCTCTTTCAACTCTGAAGATGTTTTCCTTTCTATAGAACCCTTAAAAAAATTCCAGGCTTCTAAAGTTCCTGTATGGCAGCAAACCATGCAAGAAGAATATAATGGCTTAATCAAGCAAGGGATTTGGACCCTTGTTCCTCCTCATAATGCAAATATTAGAGACAGAAGAAACGGGATTTAAAGCTAAGTGCGGATTCCTAGGTTCCTTTAGGTGCGGATCCCTAAAAGATTGTTCATATTCGTCCTGCATTAACTTGGTATCAGAGTAAATGATTCAATTTTTTTTTTCTTCTGCCCGATCATATAGTGAAAAAAAAACTGTTCTTATTTTTATTTTTTGTATTTTGTTGGTTTCTTGACTTTATTGAGGAAAAAAAGGAGGGGGGCGGGAGAAAATATCATCTTCTTCCCTGAAACAGATTTTTTCAACTTGCCAACAGCCCAGATCCCTTATTTTCAGCGACCACCATTATATCCACAAAAAAATCCTAAACCTCCATTCTCAACCTCCAAAACCTTCATTGTCGAAACCTCCAACGAAGATCCTGCGTCACCATCACTAGTCCCATTTTCGCAAAAACCCTAACCTCCATCACCACCCTCCCTAGTAGCCTTCCTCAGCTCAACCGCCAGGCTCAAACACCATTTTGTCCACCACCACAACCCATAAACCTAGCCGCCGCCATATCTGAACCCTAACCACTAAGCTATGAAGCACAGGTACCTACGCACCAAGTACAGGTACGGCACCGGTACGTACGAGGTACTCCGAGAAAGGATAGGGTACTTTTCCAATTGTTGGGTACAGCACCAGTATATTTTGGGTACGCCGTCGGTACATTTTGGGTACGGCAGTGATACATTTTGAGGTACGTGAATGGATATGTTGGGATTTATATGAAACTTTTAAAAATTAAAAGAGCAATAGAGTAAATAATGCGCCATCTCTTTTGATATAAAAATAAATTTGAGTAACATGATTTAGATTCTTTAATTTAATAAAAATATTAAAATTGCCATAACAATAGTCATCCAGCCCAACAAGTATCTTCATTTGCAATCTCAACTAGAAATTGCTAGAGACAGCCTTGAGACGACAATACTAATATGATCTAACATTTATTTTTTCTCATAAACTAAAAATAATTTTGTATTTAGGATATATGTAATGTAATGTTAAAAAGTACAAATAAATAAATAAATTTACCACCGTACCACAGGTATATTCGTACCTTATGTTTTTAGATTTCATTGTACCGCCATACCAATACCGTACCATACATGTATCGCGTACCCGCACCTATGTTTCATAGCCACTAAGCCGCCAGAGCCACAACCAGAGAGCACAATTGCCATCGCAATGCCTCGTCTTCCTGTGCCATTTTCACAAAATCCCTACCCGCCATTGTTGGTAACCACCGTACTGGAAGTCACATCCACTAGGATTCGTAGAAAGGCACACCCAAGTCTCCCCTCACCCTCATCGCGATCTAACACCTTCATTGTGCCGACACTATCATCACGCCCTCCAGACCATCATCCAACAAAGTTACCAGGTCATTTCTGACCCGATTGCTAACTCAACCCAACCTCAAATGGCCTCAACCATTGTGGATCTTCACTTCAGTACTTATTGTTCATATATTAGGGCTTGAAGGCATTTACCCTCCATTTGCAAAATTGCACTTAATATTTATATTCTTTTGAGAATCTCTAAATTTTGCTAAAAGTGCATTCTTTTATGTTCTACTTCTTCCTTTTCTCAAGTCCCTATGCTACCGTGATCCATATCATGTCTTTTTTCAACATAGACCTATGAGATCCTCATTCTATGAACGTAATTTGACACAAGCATAAAATCATCCTCTTGATAGATCTCAGGATAGGTATCCTAACTTTTTACTCATGACAACTATCCTACTCCATCTACTTAAGATATTTGATCTGTCTTACCTATGTATTTGTGATCCCCCCCAATTATTGCTCTTGATCAAGTTACAAGTAATCTTTACGCACTGCATATTGTGGAGAAAAAAAGAACAAAATTGCCATTGATGAGAGTTTTCTTAAAAATATCAATTCTAGGTCGAACACTCAAAAAGAAAAACTTGTGATTGAGCCCCATTCACAATCTTATAAGATAACTTGGGACCATAATTCCACATTTTTAGTTTCCACGAGATGTTTAATACCAAATGCCAATCAATATGGGTGGTTTATATTTGAAAAATGTTTACTGTGGCATTCTATCTTTACACGGTGGTGTTGTTCTTCTTGGTCAATCTTTTGATATGTGATGCGAGTGGCACTAAAAGACCAGAAAATTGTTACCGAATTTGGTATAATGGGAAACCAATCTTGCTCAAGACTCTACCACCCAAGGTAAAAGACCACGAACCGTTACCCATGTCCACTTTTCTAGTGCCCACCTATTCTAATTCATTCCCAGTTGAACCAAAAAACGAGTCTCATCACATAGAAAGTTTAATGGATAAGAATGTTCCTATTTACTCATTAGTAAACGTAATTAACCTATCATATGTTGCTAATGTATCAAATAGTTGTCAAAAAGAGACACCAAAAGAATTACTTGAGCATTTACCTCATAAGAGCCATGTTGAGTTTTAACTGTTAAGATACTGGATTCTTATCATCGGACTCTGTTTGTGATAGTTGTTTTGTCCATCCATCTCCTGATTCTTCCACACACTAGTCACCATTGATCTATCGCTAATCCAATCCCATTCAGTTGTCTGCCCACCTATCTTACTCATCTTGCCCATAAATTTGACCTTCATACAAGTTTTCCTTAATTCTCATTGAATACGGGTACTAATGTTATTTTTTTTGTTGAAAATTGTATTCATGTCCGAGACACATTGGAGCTTTTTATATTATCCACAAATGTGCAAAAAGATGTTCTGTCTTTTGAGGTTCCTTAATTTTTAGCGCCTTATCAAATTTCTAACTCACTGGAGTCATTTTCTTCTTAGCAAGGGAGAAATGATGGGGAACATAAGGGATCTCTTAATGGAATATTTTTTTTTAATCCTAGAAGATATTTGAATTCTATAAATTTTAATTATTTTAAATTTTAATTTATTATTTTAGAATTTGTCATGTTTATGATTTGCATTATGAATATTTATTTTGATAAGATTTGTTTTAATCTAAATTGATATGGCTTGATAAGATTTGTTTAGATAATTTGGGTCATTTAATAATTGAACAAAACTTTTATTATTTAAAATTGGTGTAGATTCCAATTCAAACTACAACCCTAGGCGCAAATTCCAAGGTTCTTTTAGGTACAAGTTCCTAAAGGCTTGTTCATGTTCGTCGTGCATCACTATTGCTCTTGCTTCAAATCTAATTTTTCATGCTTGAACGAAATATATTAAAGTCAATTATCACTTTATTCGAAAAAATAGTTCTCGACAAAGATTTGGTCAATTATCATGTTGATTCCACTTCTCAACAAGTTGATATCGTAACTAAGCCAATCTCTATCTCATTTTAAGGATCTTGCCTCCAAACCCATTGTGCTTTCTTCCCCCATAAGTTTGTCGCGAGGGGGGGGGGGGGGGTTAGGCAAGAGCAAGTTATTTAATGTATACCCAACTACGCCTCCCACGATTGTCATTATATTCCAAGGAGGCACACTTCCCAATACCTTATTTGGCACAATAAGACTATATCCATTGCCTTGGTATAAAGCATGTCTTGATGTGTATAGGCCCATATGCATACTTGGATCTTGTTATTCTATAAATTACATGTAACTATTATGAATACACAATAAACACATAAAGATATTATTAGAAAAACTTACACACTTTAGGTGGAAGGTAGGAGGCAATGTTTACATAAAGGAATGGATGAAAAAAAGAGATTGTTTTTTTCTTCTTCTAAGGAACAAGGGTCTCTCAGTCCCTTTAAATAAGCGACATGCAAGCCACGGACTTCATACTTCATTAAACATTACAAATTAACAGTACATAAAAATTATTGCAGACAATATTGACTTTCTGACATTCGACACCGACAACTATTCATGAATAGTAGACCTTTTGATTTTAGGGCAACTGTGGAGCATCAAATGCTGAATAGTGATACTGTGTGGAATTGTTTGAGCATATCTCATCATAGAGTTATTGTAGACCTTTTGATTTTAGGGCCGACCAAGAACTATAGCATATCAGCATCTTTGAAATTTTGAATGCACAATCTTTGAGTGGACATCTTGGGTAGCAACTTTTAACTTTAATAATGATGGAAAGCATTATGATGGAAATGAGAAAGAATAATGGGTTTATATTGCTTCTGGCTTCATAAAGAAACAGAATCAAAATTAATGCCAAAGCAATCATCTTCATTTTTTGGAGAGACATTAGAACTGGAGGGAGATGACATCTCAATTAATAGATCATCATTATCTAACTGAGCTGCCATTTCTTGAATGAGAGCTTTCTTTAACTCTTGAGGAGTCAAATGAGGATTAGTGGAGCGAACTTGAGTTTTAATGGAAGAGAGATTAATATTAACAAGAGTCAGAGGAGGAGGCCTTAGATTTGGGTGGTTGAGCAGATGCTTTGGAAGCGTATGTGGGCTTAGGAGCAAATGATTTTTGGTAATAAGCTTTTAAGGAGTTGGGATAATATTCTCTGAGGATTTTGAATTTATCCCACCATTTTGAGGCATATTCCCTAGAAAGATAAGCAATATGATTTTGAATAAGCACTGAAAACTTCCATTGGAGCAACCAAGGAAGAGAAAAATCAACAATAAAATAGAGGACTTAATGGATTGGAAAATTTAGAATAATGAGCAAGAGACTCTTTGAAGTAATGGTGGTAAGATTTTAGGATTTGGACCAAATTCAATCCACCAAGCGTGGAACCAATTTGGGATATAAAAAGTAAAATTGTTACAAAATTTGATAAACCACGAATGCTTCATGACTTTATTTTCTAAATAAAAGATATGATAAAAAGCTTGTTGATAATCATAATAATTATACGATTTAGGTCTGATAGCATCATTTTTAAAATTTTTATTGAACTCAATGCCACGACCCCAATTACTTTTTGAAATGATCTTTTGGATGACATATTTCGAATAATTGATAGTAACACCATAAGCATTCGAATTATGTTGGATTTCAATTGAACCCGTCTCAAATAAGATGGTTTCATAAAAAATCTGAGAAGGGCTGACTGAATTTGATATGTAATACCAATTAGGTGGCAAATAATTGCCGATAAGCTTGGCTAAAGCTAAGGGCTTTCTCATAATCACTCTTTTCACTAATAACTTTGAAATCCTCTTCTTTGAGAGGGATGATGGGGAAAAGAGTTTCATTAAGTATATATTGAGGGTGTGCTTTTGAGGCCTTATTAAGGGAGGCTTTTTCCTTAATAGGTTGTGTGCGTGTGGGATTACAAGGGTATTTACCTGAGAGATCTTTTAGACAATTGAAATAGAAAATTCTTGTAAGAATTTTCGAGTAAGAAAAATTAGGCAAAGAATTTAATTCACCTTTAATAAATTTAATATCAAAATCAAATATACTCAATATAACTTGCCAACGAGCAAAGATTTGTTTTGAAACAATGTTTTTAATATCCTTTTGCAAAACATCTTTAGCAGCCTTACAATCAATTTTTAATAAAAATTTAATAAATCACTCTCAAATTTAGTAATGCATAAAACAATGGCTAAAATTTCTTTTTTGATAGTAGAATAATTCATTTGAGTAGGTTTCCAAACATAACTAGTATAACGAACTAATTGTTCTTTACTTTGATACCTTTGCTTCAATATACCACCATAGTCCATATCAGATGCATCTGTTTCAACTATGATAAAAAAATTAGGTGGCAAATAATTGCTACCTTGCAAAGATATCATGGTAAAGAACAATTAGTTCGTTATACTAGTTATGTTTGAAAACCCACTCAAATGAATTATTCTATTATCAAAAAAGAAATTTTAGCCATGGTTTTATGCATTACTAAATTTGAGAGATTTATTAAATCAAAAATTTTTATTAAAAATTGATTGTAAGGCCGCTAAAAATGTTTTGCAAAAAGATATTAAAAACATTGTTTCAAAACAAATCTTTGTTCATTGGCAAGCTATATTGAGTATATTTGATTTTGATATTGAATTTATTACAAGTGAATCAAATTCCTTACCTAATTTTCTTACTTGAAAATTCTTGCAAAAATCTCCTATATCAAATGTCTCAAAGATCTCAGGTAAATACCCCCGTAATCTCACACGCACACGACCCATTAAAGAAAAAGCCCCCCTTAATAAGGCCTCAAAAGCACACCCTCAATATATACCTAATGAAACATTTTTCCCCATTATCCCTCTCGAAGAAAATGACTTCAGAGTTATTAGTTAAAAGAGTGATTATGAGAAGCCCTTGGCTTTAGCCAAGCTTATTGGCAATTATTTGCCACCTAATTGATATTACATATCAAATTCAACTAACCCTTCTCGGATTTTTTATGAAACCATCTTGTTAGAGATGCGTTCAATTAAAATCCAACATAATTCGAATGCTTATGGTGTTTATTCGAAATATGTCATCCAAAAGATCATTTCAAAAAGTGATTGGGGTCGTGGCAGTGAGTTCAATAAAAATTTTAAAAATGATGCCACAAGACCTAAATCGTATAATTATTATGATTATCAACAAGCTTTTTATCATATCTTTTATTTACAAAATAAAGCCATGCAGCATTCATGGTTTATCAAATTTTGCAATAATTTTAATTCTTATATCCCAAATTGGTTCCACGCTTGGTCGATTGAATTTGGTCCAAATCCTCAAATCTTACCACCCTTACTTCAAGAGTCTTTTGCTCATTATTCTAAATTTTTCAATCCATTTAAGTCCTCCATTCCTCTATTTTATTGCTGATTTTTCTCTTCCTTGGTTGCTCCAATGGAAGTTTTCAGTGCTTATTCAAAATCATATTCCTTATCTTTCTAGGGAATATGCCTCAAAATTGTGAGATAAATTCGAAATCCTTAAAGAATATTATCCCAACTCCTTAAAAGCTTATTACCAAAAATCATTTGCTCCTCAAATCTTACCACCCTTGCTTCAAGAGTCTTTTGCTCATTATTCTAAATTTTCCAATCCATTTAAGTCCTCCATTCCTCTATTTTATTGCTGATTTTTCTCTTCCTTGGTTGCTCCAATGGAAGTTTTCAGTGCTTATTCAAAATCATATTCCTTATCTTTCTAGGGAATATGCCTCAAAATTGTGAGATAAATTCGAAATCCTTAAAGAATATTATCCCAACTCCTTAAAAGCTTATTACCAAAAATCATTTGCTCCTAAGCCCACATATGCTTCCAAAGCATCTACTCAACCACCCAAATCTAAAGCCTCCTCATCCTCCTCCTCCTCCTCCTCTGACTTTGTCAATATTAATCTCTCTTCCATTAAAACTCAAGTTCGCTCCAATAATCCTCATTTAACTCCTCAAGAGTTAAAAAAAGCCATCATTCAAGAAATGACAGCTTAGCTAGATAATGATGATCTATTAATTGAGATGTTATTTCCCTCTAGTTCTAATGTCTCTCCAGAAAATGAAGATGATTACTTCGGCATTAATTTTGATTCTGCTTCTTTATGAAGCCTGAAGCAATATAAACCCATTATTCTTTCTCATTTCCATCATAATGCTTTCCATCATTATGAAAGTTAAAAGTTGCTACCCAAGATGTCCACTCAAAGATTGTACGTTCAAAATTTCACAGATGGTGATATGCTACAGTTCCTGGTCAGCCATAAAATCAAAAGGTCTACAGTAACTCCATGATGAGATGCTCAAACAGTTCCACAAAGTATCACTATTCAGCATTAGCTTAACAGACTACCATTCATGAATAGTTGTCGGTGTCGAATGTCAAAAAGTCAATATTGTCTTCAATAATTCTTATGTACTGTTGATTTGTAATGTTTAATGAAGTTTGAAGTCCGCGGCTTGCATGTCGCTTATTTAAAGGGACTGAGAGACCCTTGTCCCTCATAAGAAGAAAAAACAATCTCTTTTTTCATTTTCATCCATTTCTCTCCGTAAACATTGCCTCCTACATTCTACCTAAAGTGTGTAAGTGTTTCTAATAATATCTTTGTGTGTATTGTGAAATCATAATAGTTTATTGTGTATTCATAATAGTCACATGTAATTTATGGAATAACAAGATCCAAGTGTATATATATAATTTTGTACATCTAAAACCAAGAAAGAATCGAGAGCACTTCTTTTATGTTTGGTTTGTTTTATCTTCATGTTTACCTTGGTCTAGCATTGTAACGAATAAGAATGGAAGTTGTGCTCTTTCTTTACGATACTAAGACTTTGTCTTTGAGAAGAGTTCTTGTTGTATACCAAGCCATGCCTCCCACGATTGTCATTGTATTCCAAGAAGTCACAATCCCCAAGACCATATTTGGCACAATAAAACCATATCCTGTGCCTTGGCATAACTCCTCTCTCTCTCTAGATGTGTGTGTATACACACACACAAACACACACGATTGTTAAAATTCGAGTCATACGATTCGATATGAATTTCAGACTACACGATACCAACTGATACTTGGAATCGAAAGTCACATTGAATCGTATGATTCACGATTTGATTTATATGATTCACGATTCGATTCATATGATCCATGCATTTTTTTTTTTGAAAAGTCACTTAATGATGCTGATTAAGGCAATGGTGATGGCCCAAACTTTTCTTGTATCTTTTTCCAATCATGATACCCCCATCTTTTAGGAAGGCATGGTGCAACAATCCATCATTTAAAAAAGGTTCAGTGTTCTTGTGCTTAGTCATCAAGATGATGCTTATTGTTGTTATTTTGGATAATTTTATTATATGCTAGTCCTTCATTTTTTCCGCCTTAAACTTTATACTTTGAAGTTCTAAATTTTCTTGTTATATAAAATTTATATATATTGCCACGTATAAGAATTTAATGATAATCTATAACAAAGTATATATATCATTCATTGACAAAAATGCAGGTGTAGAACCATTGTTATTATTATTTTTTGGGTAAGTACAACCATCGCTATCAATTAAACAAGAACAAAGAAATTATGCACAAATATATGGTTTTATAAGTAGATACACAAGTATGATTATATATTATAAAAAAATGTAAAACTCAAATTCAATACGATTCATGATTCATTATTTTAGCAAAACGATATACAATTCGTTTTAGATTCGATACCAACTACCAAGCCACGCCTCTCACAAATCTACTTAGCCACACCGTAATACAAGAAATCATTCTTCCCAACACCTTATTTGGCACAATAAGACCATATCCTCTGCCTTGGTGTAACTCCTCTACCTTGATGTATATATGTAATGCTTGTACATCTAAAACCAAGAGATAATCAAGAACACTTCCTGTTTTGTGTTTGTTTGTTTTCTCTTTAAGTTTACCTTGTTCTAGTAGAGTAATGAAGGCGAATGGAAGTTGGTCTATGTCTTTTCTGTAGTGAGATTTTGTCTTTGAGAAAAGTTCTTATTTTCTTTAAGGGATACCTTATAATGTAACAAGACTTAAAATTTAAAATAAAAAAAAAAGGGAAGAATAACAAGAAAGACAGAATGGGAAAAAAGCATTAGCAATGGGTAAGTCTTAAATTACTCATTCTGTCATTCATCATTTGAATGGATATACAAACTTTGTAAAGCTATTTGCAAAAATATCTTCCCATGAAGTACTTACAATAAGTGACTAGGGCAATCCATGGTTAATGATATCTTAGTTGTGCAGTTATAGAAAACATAAGGGAACAAGGTTACTATACACACAACAGCTAAAGTTGAAAGTTTGCGTTCACGGTGAAGGAGCGAACAGGCATAGCAGTGACATAATTTTTGTGTTAAGGAATCACATGATGTTTTGAGCAAGTTAAGCTCCATTAATTGGGTTCATCTCATGAGTACTACTACAAAATGAAGAAAATTTGGTCCTTTTGGTTTTCACCCAAATGGTGATGATATAACACACAAGTCCCTCAGCTTCTATTTAAATAGACTTATATGTTGAATCAATCTACATAGCTCTCTCTCTCTCTCTCTCTCTCTCTCTCACACACACACACACACAGATCCGCATCAGGTAAGCTATTTAAATGCAAATTATATAGAGAACATGAAAAGGAATAACTTAATATGAAGCCATATGAGAGAGAAACTATTACCCAAAAACTCAATATCTTTCATTATGGACTTAATGTCCATTTTTTGGCCTTTCAAATCCACAAAACTTGTAGTTTCTGTTGTTGTTGATCCTCCTCTTGGACCCATTTGCTTTTTCTTAGACATTTCTGTATTGATTTAACTGTGAAGAAAAATAACAAAGAGTTTAAGCAATTTGGAAAATCCATCAAACCAACACACTACACGCAGACTATAAAAAAACTGTCAACACTAAAGAACACATTTAAGTTACAACTTGCTACTTTCATCTTTTAATATGTCTAGAGTTCATAAAGAAGCCAAAACAATAGTATTCATAAAATCAGATAATGAAGTAGAGGAGAATAAAGTGAAAACAAAGAATAAAGTGAAAACAAAGAACAGGGAAGAAGCCACAGAGAGAGAGAGAGAGAGAGAGAGAGAGAGAGAGATTCATCGTGGCATGAACGATGTTGGAAGGACTCTTCTAAATGTGTAAAGTATCTATGTTAGACACTCGACATATGAATAAAGGTATGGTATGTGTCAGACATTTTTAGTTGGGCATTCATCTATAAAGCATATTTTATTGATTCAAGTTTACTATAAAATTATTCATAAATTCTCATATCACGCATAAAATGCTCAATAGAACCTTGTAAAATCATTCTCCTGAAAAAATAAAAGAAATATATTAAAATATGAATGTTTTGTTGTATCCAATATCCTTAATATAAGAATTAGATGAATTCACAGTTAGACATGTATCCGCACTCGATACACATCCCCACCTTGTAACATAGAACAAGGAAGGGGTTCGGCCTTTTGTCAACAACTAGCCCACTCTCTCCCCAACAATCCTAAAATTATCATCATCATCATCATCATCATCATCATTATTATTATTATTATTATTATTATTATTATTATTATATACTACAAGTTGGACCCCTAATGAAAACCATACTTAGGACAGTGCACGAGTCAGTTCGGGATGGTATATGTGTAAAATATCTGTGTTAGACACTCGACATGTAGATAAAGGTATGGTATATATGTCAGACATTTTTAGTTGGAGATTCATCTATAAAGCATATTTTATTGATTCGAGTTTACTATAAAATTATTCATAAATTCTCATATTTTATCATATTTTATTCATATTTTATCACGCATAAAATGCTTAATAGAACCTTATAAAATCATTCTCCTGAAAAAATAAAAGAAATATATTAAAATATGAATATTTTGTTGTACCCAATATCCTTAATATAAGAATTAGATGAATCCACAATTAGACATATATCCGCACTCGATACACATCCCCTCCTTGTAACATAGAACAAGGAAGGGGTTCGGCCTTTTGTCAACAACCAGCCTACTCTCTCCACAACAATCCTAAAATCATCATCATCATCATTATTATTATTATTATTATTATTATTATTATTATATACTACAAGTTGGACCCCTAACGAAAATCGTACTTAGGACAGTGCATGAGTCAGTTTGAGTCGGGTTTCGCCCCAACCCATCAACCAAGCCGAACATGTCAGGTGACGCGTTTTACAAACCATTGTCACCCGTCCATGGTTTTAAAACCGTCCGAAACAGGCGTTTGGATTGGCGGGTTGGTTCGGCCGGGTTGGGCAGTTTTGGCATTACTAAACAATTAAATGAAGCATCCAAAAACTGGACAGTTAATTTGTACTTCAACAGAGGAGCAACATTCAAGTTGATTCAACCAACAAAAAATCATATAAATCAAAATGAATAAAACAATGAACCATATCAACCAACAACAATCAAGTTTCAACCAACAACAGTAGTGAACTGTTACTATCAAGTATCAACCAAAAATAAAAATGGCTAACAACAATGAACCATCCAAAAATCAACTGTTGTCTGTGTTCACGGCATAGGGACAAACAAGATTCAAGAAGTAAAAAATAACTGGAAGTCTGGAACCCTAATTTACCTGTTTATTGTTCACGTCACTGAGAAGAAAATTGATTCTAAATTCCAATCAAAGATTGAAACAAGTGAGTTGGTATTAGCCGATTAGGGTTCGGAACTTCAGCATTCGGCGTTCGGCGTTCGGACTTCGCACTTCGCACTTCGCACTTCGCACTTCGCAGTCACACTTCGTCGTTGAGAGAGAGAGGAGATTAGGGTTTGCTGCTATCTGAGAGAAAGAGAAAGAGGAGTTGCACTTTTCCGTTGCCGGTTGGTGTAAGATTAGGGTTTGCCAATTGCCGCCGCAGACTCAGAGAGAAGGAGAAGGGTTTCGCACTTTGGCCGTTTGGGAAATTGTGGGAGATTGGATCTGGGTATGGGTTTGGGACTTTGGAGAATTCCAAATCCCAATCACTAGTCACAACTCATAATAACAATAATAAAAAAAAAACTAGTGGTTGGCATACGCTGTAAGAATGTATTTAAAAATTAAAATAATTTAAAAAATTATACAGTAAAATAATATAATTTTAAAATTATGAGCAGTTATAATTTTTTAATTGGGCAATGAAAGAAAAGTTTAATAGGTAAAATCAAATGAGAATGTTTTTGGTATTAAAAAACTAAATAGGGGTAATGTTGGTATCTAAAAATCCACACAACTTCAGTCACACCAAATGGAGATTCTCCTTTTATCTATTAGTATAGATTCATCTATAAAATTGAAGCATGTAAGAACTGAAACAAATCTCCACAGAAAACAACGATTCACATAAATTAACAATTTTTCAATTGGAGCCCCCGACATGAATTAATGATTCACATGGATAACAATTCACAGAAAATACCAATTCACAAATTGCCAAATCACAAAAATTAACGATTAATACACTAAATAACGATGGATATAAATTAAATGTTCACAGAAAATAACGATTCACAAATCTCCAAATTAAAAATGGCCATCAGTTGAATCAATTGAATGTTTGAGGCTTTGAGGATTTAGCCATTACATTCTGAACTTGAGCAATTGATTAATCAATTGAGCCAGTGATTAATCCATTGAATGTTGGGTTTACAGGGAGAAACTACATAGCCATTCTACTATTTGCAATTGGAGCCCGTTACAGGAGAAGTGAAACTCGAGTAAAGCATGTCTTGAAATACCGCAAATTTTGTTTTAGGTCGTGGAGCGGGGGAAAGGGTTTCTAAGAGAGATGAGGTTGGAAGATGGGTTCGGATGGGGAGGAAGTTTGAGTTTATTGAGGATTTCGCAAAGTGGGTTCAACCTTTGCCGGGCCGAGAAAACACTCTCATCATCTGTTTTAACGGTTTCAAAGTCGGCCAACCATTCTCAACGTCAAGACAGAAAAATCGCCGAACTAGCAAGACTGACAGAAGTAGTTTGGGAAAAAGGGACAAGTAGAAGAGGGAGGGAGAGTGGAGGGGTGAGAGAGAGAGAGAGTTTACCTTCCCTGCAACGGAAAAGCAAAGAATGGAATGGAGGGTGCACTTTTGTTTGCGAGGGAAATGGAAACAGACTATATTGCGAGCCTGCCAAATACAGCCAACCTGAAGGTAATTTTGTATGCGAAGCAAATAAAAGGGGAGGTGATAAAATTGTATTGTGTTGTCTTATTTAGCAAATAGGTCTCATCTATAATACCTGTTGGACATGCTCTTAGAGATGCTCTAAGATTCCCAATTCTAAAGGAAAAAACAAGGTCTCCTAGGTAGGCCCTGACCTTTTGTCTTGATCCAAACATACGAATAATCTTGATCCAAACATGTGAATAATAATTACATATGGGCATTTAAACAAACAGCTGACACTCAAAAAAGCGGTCCATACAAATTTAGCAGGGATGGAACCGGGGTTCAAATCCATATCCTGGGGGCCAAACAATTATCTTCTTTTTTTTCCTATTGATATATATTACCCACCAATTGAAAATGGCTTTCCCATATTAATTAATTTATTAAGTAAAATAAAAGCAATACAGTGTAGACTTTAGAGCATATTCAAGAATGAATAAATTATAACCAATAGAGACTAATGGTAGTTAATAAATTTGTTTTCTCACAAAATTCAACCAAGTGCCTATTCGGTATCCCTAATACTATCAAGTTTCTATTTCAATCAATAATCAAATGATAAACACAATACACAAAATCAAAAATTTATAGAGATAGACAGTTCAAAGTTGAACACAAAGTGCATTGTTTCTATTTTCTTGTGCACACACACAGGTCACACTTTCTAGTTTTTTTTGTGAAAACACAGTTCACAGTTGGACAAGAATGGAAACATCAGTAAATAAAAACAAAGCAATGTAAAAACAACTAAACAGGGGTAACGAAACAGACACAGTGTGACATAAGTAAATAAGATCCATATTATTAGAAATCAGTATTACAAACTTAGGAAATTGGTAAGTCAAATCAGTAATAGGAATTTTCAATCAATAAAATTCATAGGAATTGAAAAAAAAAAGAGTGAGAAAAAGAGGAAGCTAACAAAAAACAAAGTTCGGCAATTGTCGCCGTCACTGGTTCGCCGCCGATTTGTCCTTCACAGAATCACAGTTCACCTGGTTCATCACCTCTCGCCAGCGTCCTGGCTACTTGCCTCGCCAACATCCTTGCTACTTACCTCACCGGCGTTGCTACTCGCTAGGACCCTCGATTGTAGGATTAAAATTAATGGCAAAAAACCACAAAATTTTGGTTATCCACTCTAGGAATTTTTTTTCAAACTACCATTTTTGAATAAACAATTATTAAAAATAATGCTATTTTGAAACTATTTAGAAAACTAAGGCTTTTTTAAAAAATGCAACTTCAAAATGCATTTTTAAATTGAAAAAGCAATCTTAAAACGTGTTTTTTGGGATGAGTCAGCCAATCAAAATAGCCACGTTGAAATCACATTTCAACACGTGATTTTAAGCTCCTTCGGATCCCGTGTGCCGCATGCAGTCTACAGGTTTGCAAGTCCGCCACGTGTCGCTTTCCCTTGAAATCACATGCTCAACCTGTGATTTTAAGCTTCCTCGAAGTCCGCACGCATGCAGTCTTCATGTTCTGCAGGACCGCCACGTGTCAATCTCACGTAAAATTGCAGGTTCAATATGCAGTCTGCAGGCTGGCTCTGACCGCTACCAATTAGCGCGCCTGTATATAATATGCCATGCGGCACTCTCCCGTAATCGCATGTTCAACCTGCGATTTTAGGCTTGCTCCCATTTCAAGGCTTATGTCAGTCTGCAGTTACACAGGCCCAGCAGCAGGTAAAATTGTAGGTTAAAATGCGATTTCCTACCCACTCCACATGCAATCTAGTCTAGCTGATTGGCTGATTTGACTGATGGACTTGATTGATTTGATTTGCCCAAAAATCGCAGCTTCAACCTACGATTTTAGAGCTTTAGATTTCAAATTTCAAAACCGTGGCTTTTATAGCTTTCAACCTAATGGGAAAGTTCAGCTCAATTGATGGGACTTAAAGTAAGCAACACAAAATTCAATCTCATCAAGTTGAAAGGTAAGTTAAAAAATGCAGGTACAACTTGCGATTTTCATCCTCCCACACCTTCACAAACTAATATCTTTTACCTTATTTGCACAGTGTTACTATCGTATGTTGATGAGAAGTTTTCTTTGCAATTTCTTTCTAAAATATCAATTAGTTTTTATTGTAATGGCATCAAGATCATAAAAACTATTAGTATATTCTGGTGGTCGAATTATCAATGATCAAAGTGGAATTTCTTACGAGGGCCCTGCTCCGAAATTTGTACGAGTTAAACGAGAGATTAGTTTAATTGATTTATAACACCGACTACTTGTTGCTACAATAATATGTGAAGATGTTGGGAAAATCATTATCACATATAGATTCCCAGCTCTTACTTTTCCTAATCCCGTCTATTATTTTACTGCTATTTCAGTAATCAACGACGATTTTATCGAAGTCATATTTGATATGCTAGATAACACTCTTGGATACTCTGCAGTGGAGTTATATGTGGATGTCCAGCCATTGCCTGTATCGAGATGCAACAATATAATCCAAGAAAGCCCTAGTAAACCTTCTTATGTTCTTCCTACTCACACATCTAATACTGCTCGAAATATTTCACAATCGCCAGTGCACACTCCTCGGGATAATTTCGATCAAATTTGCATGTGATCCAGAACCGACCATATACAGTCCACAAATGCAACAGATGAAATGTATGGGGCTGCCTTAAATGTTGTTCAAACTATGGTAAAAACATCAAAATGACAAGATGAGAGGACTTGTCTGCAAATATGCTCCATCCCATCATTCGTAGACTATAAGCTCGTGCATGTCTCTCTAATGTCTCCTCGTCTGCATCATTGGGAAAATCTCTAAACCTATCATCTAGCCAAGTCATACTTAATCACTGATCGCCAAGATGTGGAGCGGTAGACGTATGATCAAGTAAGACCTAAGTGCGACATAGCTGAGGTCACTGATGCTCTATAATCCTTGTCACAGCACAACCATCAAAAGCTAGCCCAAGAAGGATGCTTACAT
Source organism: Heliamphora exappendiculata (assembly GCA_034768845.1). Classification (NCBI taxonomy): domain Eukaryota; kingdom Viridiplantae; phylum Streptophyta; class Magnoliopsida; order Ericales; family Sarraceniaceae; genus Heliamphora; species Heliamphora exappendiculata. The sequence continues at coordinate 6,910 of JAOTRH010437116.1, read as the reverse complement.
CTTGTAACGCGATAGTCATCTCCCCATGTGCCACATAAAAAGTATGTGTTCAAGACGCTAGCGCTCTATAAGTGTTGTAATGATATGCTAATCGAGCTAGATGATTGGTACATTAACAAAACTACCAAATCCCGCGCACTCGATATAGGGTAATACACGATCCTCAAGACGTCCTAAACGACGAAGCACAGCCTATCGACGTCGACAAGTAAGAGGAATCAAATCTTGTGGTAGCTCTAATCTCTAAACACAAGACGACCTATGTGTCTTCTGTCGGCTAAGAATTGTGGCCTCTAATAGGCCTAACTGTAGATATAATATAATCTACATGAAGATAAAAAATTACTGACATGTTAACAATTATATAATCATACGCCCAATAATTTGGTTGGACTATTTGGTCTTTGAAATAATGATTTAAATTATGTGTGGTGCACACATCTATATCCATTGCATAACTCTGAAAGTTATATCAAAAGTTTTAATAGTGTGTGGATTGGCAATAGGGGAATCCTCATGCAATCTAAAGGAATTTCCAACTTGGGAATCTCCATGCAATCTAAAGGAATTTTAAGACAACGGCAGCATATGCTAATAACCCTTTCGCTTATGAATTTTACTAACCATACCATGTCGTCCATACGAGCAATTGATACTAACCATACCATGTTGTCAATACCAAGTTTAGTAACAGCAATTGATTGATTATGAATTTTAAATTTTGAATTGTGTTAAAAGATAGAATGATTAATAAGTTGCTAACCATCCTTAGTTACTTTTTAAAAGCTAAAATCTGAAAAACTAGAGAAAAAGCAATGACAAGCACTGCCAAAAATCACCATTCCACTCTGGTTTTTGCTGTCCCAGTGGAAGCAGCAGCTATAAGGTTCTGCTTGCTTAGTAAATTGAGCATATTCCACTCTGGTTTCACTGATCTAGACTTTCGGGGTGCCTAAAAGTAAATTGACTAATTTCACAACAGGCAAACATAACCCAGACAGAAAAAAGCACAACTGCACAAAAGTCTAGATCTATGTACATTAATAATATGGAAGCGGTAATGGGATGGATCGATGAACGGCGTGGTGAACAGCGGCGGTGAACAAATGCAGTGAACGTCGCGATGGACGGCATTAGAGGGCACAATGGACGGGAAGAATGCGGTGGACGGTGACGGTGAACGACACGGAAATCTCAAGGCTTCAATGGTCTTTGGGTTTACGATTGGTCAGTAAGACCCTATGTCGTTGGTTGCTGAGTTCAACAAGGGATGATGTCCATGAGAGTGGGGGCAAGTGACTTTGGGTTGGGACGGGTCTAAAAACAAATTTTAACCAACTTATTTTTCATGGGCTATTATTTTTTTAACTTATTGCTAATTTATTAATTATCAAAATTAATAAGTTGGGTAATGTTTTTCACGGTTTTAACTCGTGATAGTCATCTCCCCGTGTGCTATATAAAAAGCATGTGTTCAAGACGCAAGTGCTCTACAAGTGTTGTTACGATATGCCAATCGAGCTGGATGATTGGTACATGAACAAAACCACCAAATCCAACACGCTAGATATAGGGTAATAAATGATCGTCAACACATCCTAAACGACGAAGCACGGCCTATCAACGTTGACAAGAGGAATCGAATCTTATGGTGGCTCTAATCTCTAAACACAAGACGACCTATGTGTTTCCTGTCGGCTAAGAATTGTGGCCTCTAATAGGCCTGGTTGTAGATATGACATAATTTACATGAAGATAAAAAAAATTACAGATATGTTAACAATTATACAATCATACGCCCAATAATTTGGTTGGACTATTTGGTCTTTGAAATAATGATTTAACTTATGTGTGGTACACTCATCTATATCCATTGCATAACTTTGAAAGTTACAACAAAAGTTTTAGTAGCGTGTGGACAGACAAAAAGGGAATCTCCATGCAATCTAAAGGAATTTGCAACTTGGGAATCTCCATGCAATCTAAAGGAATTTTAAGACAACGGCAGCGTATACTAATAACCGTTTCGCTTATGAATTTTACTAACCATACCACGTCGTCAATACCAGCAATTGATACTAACCATACCAAGTTTAATAATAGCAATTGATTGATTATGAATTTTAAATTTTGAATTGTGTTAAAAGATAGAATGATTAATAAGTTGCTAACCATTCCTAGTTACTTTTTAAAAGCTAAAATCTGAAAAAAAAACAGAGAAAAAGCATTGACAAACACCACCAAAAATCACCATTTCACTTTGGTTTTTGCCATCACAGTGGAAGCAGCAACTATAAGGTTTTGCTTGTTTAGTAAATTGAGCATATTCCACTCTAGTTTCACCGATCTAAACTTTTGTGCTCCCTAAAAGTAAATTGACTAATTTCACAATAGGCAAACATAACCCAAACAGAAAAAAGCACGGCTGCACAAGAGTCTAGATCTATGTACATTGATAACCTGGAAGCAGTAGTGGGATGGATCGATGAACGGCATGGTGAACAGCAACGGTGAACGAATGCAGTGAACGTCACGATGGACGGCGTTTGAGGGAGCGATGGACGGCACGAATGAGGTGGACGGCGACGGTGGATGGCACAGAAATCTCAAGGCTTCAATGGTCTTTGGGTTTACGTTTGGTTACTGAGACCCTATGTCGTTGGTTGCTGGGTTCAACTAGGGATGATGTCCACAGGAGTAGGGGCAAGTGGTTTTAGGTTGGGACGAGTCTAAATACAAATTTTAACTAACTTATTTTTCATGGGCTATTATTTTTTTTAACCTATTGCTAATTTATTAATTATCAAAATTAATAAATTGGGTCATGTTTTTCACGGATTTAACTCGAGATAGTCATCTCCCCATATGCCATTAAAAAGTATGTGTTCAAGACACTAGCGCTCTATAAGTGTTGTAACGATATGCCAATTAAGCTGGATGATTGGTACATGAACAAAACCACCAAATCCATCGCGCTTGATATAGGGTAATAAATGATCGTCAAGACGTCCTAAACTACGAAGCACGACCTATCAACGTCGACAAGTAAAAGGAATCGAATCTTGTGGTAGCTCTAACCCCTAAACACAAGACAACCTATGTGTCTCATGTCGGCTAAGAACTATGGCCTCTAATAGGCATGGCTGTAGATATGACATAATCTACATGAAGATTAAAAAATTACTGACATGTTAACAATTATACAATCATACGCCCAATAATTTGGTTGGACCATTTGGTCTTTGAAATAATGATTTAAATTATGTGTGGTGCACGCATCTATATCCATTGGATAACTGTGAAAGTTACAGCAAAAGTTTTAATAGCGTGTGGATTGACAATAGGGGAATCTCCATGCAATCTAAAAGAATTTCCAGCTTGGGAATCTCCATACAATCTAAAGGAATTTGAAGACAATGGCAGTATATACTAATAACCCTTTTGCTTATGAATTATACTAGCCATACCATGTCGTCAATATCAGCAATTGATACTAACCATACCGTGTTGTCAATACCATGTTTAGTAACAGCAATTGATTGATTATGAATTTTAAATTTTGAATTGTGTTAAAAGATAAAACGATTAATAAGTTGATAACTATCCTTAGTTACTTTTTAAAAGCTAAAATCTGAAAAACTAGAGAAAAAGCATTGACAAACACCGCCAAAAATCACCATTCCACTCTGGTTTTTGCCGTCCGAGTGGAAACAGCCGCTATAAGGTTCTATTTGTTTAGTAAATTGAGCATATTCCACTCTGGTTTTTGCCGTCCGAGTGAAAGCAGCCGCTATAAGGTTCTATTTGTTTAGTAAATTGAGCATATTCCACTCTGGTTTCACCGATCTAGACTTTTGTTGTCCCTAAAAGTGAATTGACTAATTTCACAACAAGCAAACATAACCCAGACAGAAAAAAGCACAGCTGCATAAGAGTCTAGATCTATGTACATTAATAACCTGGAAGCGGCAGTGGGATGGATCGATGAACGGCGTGGTGAACAGCGGCGGTGAACGAATGCAGTGAACGTCGCGATGGACGACGTTTGAGGGAGCGATGGACGACACGAATGCGGTGGACGGCGGTGGTGGATGGCATAGAAATCTCAAGGGCTTCAATGGTCTTTGGGTTTATGTTTGGTCACTGAGACCCTATGTAGTTGTTTGCTGGGTTCAACCAGGGATGATGTTCACGGGAGTAGGGGCAAGTGACTTTAAAGGTTGGGACGGGTCTAAAAGCAAATTTTAAGATCGCGTTTAGTAACGTTTATATTTTTTATTTTTTATTTTTTATTTTTATTTTTATTTTTTTTATAATTTATAAATAAAAATATATTTAATTATTTTTATTTTTAAAAAATTATAAACAATTTACAAAATTTTAAGAAATAAAAAATATGTATTTTCATTTGTTTTATAATTAAATTTTGATTGAATTTATTCATAACCTTCATCTACTATTTTTTAAATATTTATATTATCAAACATGTTTTTGTTTTTATTTTTTTATAAACATAAACAAAAATATATTTTTTATTTTTCATAAATAAAAAATAAAAAACTATAAACGTTACCAAACGGGCCTCGACTAACTTATTTTTCATGGGCTATTATTTTTTTGACTTATTGCTAATTTGTTAATTTTCAAAATTAATAAATTGAGTCATGTTTTTTACGGTTTTAGCTCCTGATTTAGACGGTTTACAAGTTGAAAAATTATCAAGCATTAAAATTATTTTTTTTGAATTAATTTTTAAAAAATAAAAAATTTATTACAATTTAAAAAAAATTATATTTAGCACGTTAAGTAAAAAATTAATTAAAAATATCAACAATCATTCAACAATAATAATAATAATAATATAATTAAATATCCATAACTATAATATTTATAATACATACTTATTAAAACTATTCACAATACATAAAATAGTTATTAAAATCATAAATGTTTTAATTTTTTATTTATAAATTACAAAAAATATATAAATATAAATATGTATATGAAATTAAAATTCGTCGTATGTAAAAATATAATAGCTAATATATATTATACCCGGTCCTGAACAATTGTAGGCCCTAGGCATATATTTAAAAATAGGCCTTATATATTTTTATACTTGCAAATTTTAAAAAACTAATCATTCTAAAAATTTAGAAGGATATAAATTATATTGTTGTTTTATATTTCATCAATACCTAACTTACAACCAAAATAACACCAAATAAAAGTAAAAATAACAATATCACAACAAAACAAAAAATATAATCAATAGTAGAAAATAACAACATAAATACTACCATTTTAGCATTTTGAACCGTAAAATTACTAATTAATATTACATGAGAAATTAAAAATGACTTTTTCAAATTAACATAAAAATTATGAATGCCGAAAAGTAAAACTCAAATCAAATAATAATCTTATTACATATAAATAAATAAAAAATAGATACTAAGATGCATAAACATAATCCAAATAAAAAAAGAATTAAAAACTAACAAAAAGAAGTAAATAACAGTAAAACAAAACTTACCGCTTGCGAATTCGATGGACCACAGAAGATCAAATTGATTCACTGAAGCACAATGCACAGAAGCAGCGAACTCGCTGCTCGCGGCTTGCCGTCGCCATCACAGCGTCAATCGAAGATGAAGATTGAAGAGCAAGGGTTGGGATTTCAGATTTGGCTCCGTAACCTTCGATTATACACAGGAGACCTCTTAGTTTGCCGAGCAGCCCAAAAATCGCATTTTAAAAATATATTTTCAACTTGCATTTTTTAAAATAACATTACCTTCTTAAATACTTTCAAAACAGCGTTATTTTTAATAGTTGTTTATTCAAAAACCGTTGTTTGAAAAAAAAAATTTTATCCGCTCCAGACGCTTCAGAGGGAAAGAAAACCAAGGCACTGTTTGGAATAATTTTTTATGACTTTTTTTGTGTTTTTAGTTAAAACTTATACATTTGCACAAATAATGTTATTTTAATTTTTTTTATCATTACAAAGAAATCAGAAGTAAACAAATTAACCAAGAAATCAAAATTTAAAAAGAAAAGTTTGGATAAAGACTAAAAAATTACTTTTAAACTTTTGTAAAACTTTTTTTCATCTTTTGTGAATCTTTTTCAATTTTAGTCAAAATAGTTATATTTTGAAAAAAAATTTATCACAAAAATTTAAAAAAATTAAAAAAATAGATTAAAAAGAACAAAAAAATTTTAAAAAAAAGCCAAAGGGAAAAAGAAAAAACCTATGCCAAATGGTGCTAAATGGTCTGATGAAATGGGCTGTAGCTTTTAGGGCTCAAATTAAGAGAAAGAGATACAAAAATATAAAACGAGAAAGAAAAGGACAAGCCAACAACGAGAAAAAAATCTATTCTATGCCCCCATTTAGCTAAATAGTTTATTGATTTATGTGATTTATAAATAATTAAATAAATAATTTTGTTTAATTTATTAAATAAATAAAATTTAAGTCAATAAGCAAATAAATTTAATAAGCAAAAATAAGTATAAATTTAGCCAAACGAAGTAACTTATTTAAATAAATAAGCTAAATAAATTAAAAATAAATAAATAAGTAAATAAGTAAAAATAAGTCAAATAAGTAAATAAATCAATTCGTAGCCAAACAAAGTGACTTATGCATGTTTTTGCTTATTTGCCAATAAGCATGTAACCCAAACAAGGCCAGTTATATGAAGTGAGAAACATTAATTAATATCACATTTAAATGGAAGTTTCATAGATTTTTTAATTGTCTATGATACTTAAAAAATGAATTTATTACTATTAATAATAGATTTAAAAATCTAAAATTTTTAGACAATAACTATTTCATTTCAATTTTAAAAAATTTAAAATAAATGCACACATATTTGTGTGCCACCCTTCTATAATA